>JACSCI010000282.1:1068-40506 GCA_016801065.1 Sceloporus tristichus | reverse complement strand
TGGTCTATTCCAACTCTATGATGCTATAATTCTAGTGGAATCATAGCACCATGATAATTTAGCATAAAAGGGACCTCAGTCTTCATAAAAAGGAGAATGGATTACGGTTCCTTACCCACAGAGGCCACATTCTGATAATTTTCCATCATCACATAACTGTACATCAGTCTCTGTTTCTTCGTCAACAGTTTCCATTCCTCCTCAGTGAAATATACTGCCACATCTGCAAAGGTCACCTGCAACAGAAAATAGTCCTCATCCAGAAAGTGACTAAGCAAAAGGGGAGGAAAGCACATGGTTCATCCCAAATATTATGTCATCATTTCACAATTCAGTCCAGGAAATAAACTTTAAATTCTGTCAGCAAGAAAAAAAACTACTACCTTCGAGATCCAGTTTGTCTCGAATCCTTTCAATATAATATACAATATAATAAACAATATAATTTAGGCCATGGCTGGGATATAGAGGATGGATTATGATACTCACTATCCCAACACATACAGTACATTTAGCCACCAAAGAATTATAGTGCATTTAGACATTTCTTGACACATTTCAGAGGCAAAAGTTAATTTTGAAAAACTGTTCTGGGGAGCACTGTGGGCCTGAGGGCCACTGGGCCCTCCCCATATTTAGATCCAGAGATGTTCTCTCATATCCCCCAACATTTCAAAGATGGGAAAAGGAAGGCACATGTGGACAAGCAACACTAAAAGGTGGTGGAGATGGCCAAAGTTGTTTATGAGGAAGATCACACAAGCTGGGAAGGGCACAGCTTTCCTTTTGCTTCAGCCTCCTGGGAAGGGCAATATCTTGCCTCCTTCTTTCCTCTCCTCTCCCCACTTTTGAGTTGATGGGGGGCAAACTGAATGGCATTCAGCAACTGAAGTGAGCTGAGAAGGGGGAAAGTGGGAGAAGGAGAGAGCAACCAGGACATTTTCAAAAGTCCCTGAAAAAGTGGGGTGACAGAGGATTAACCAGGATTGTCTCTGCTAAATTGGGAGCATATGTTCTCCATTTGCTTTCATGAACCGGTCCAGCAGTGACACAGATGAATCTGATAGTCAAGAACCTCTACTCACCAAAGAGGCCTTATACCTCTGCATCCTCTTTCTGTTCGAGCCCAACTCCCTCCGCTTGGCCTCTGTGTCGGCCATCAGGTGGGCAGGGGTCCTGGTGGTCTTGCACTTGGGTCACTTCCAGCAAAAGATGCCCCAAAGCTGTGTCCAAGGGGGCCGAGATGAAGTTCCTGAGAAAAGAGACCAGAGATTCAAAAAAGGACGCAAATTGGATCTCTTATAAAGAATCAATGCAAATAGATATAACTGGTTATAGAAGAAAGACACGAGAAGATCATAAAGATCAGGGTTATGATCTTTCATGGTTCTTTGACAGACAATTAGAGAGCTCTTCCTAATGGATAAAAACAATACAGTATTTGCAAGTCTGACTCTGATCTAGAACAGGAAATAATGTTGAATAAAGATGCCTTAATTGCAAAACTTTATAATTGTATTATTCAAATCTATACAGAAGAGGAAGTTATTAAAGACAATATGATCAGGTGGTTTCAAAGTGGAAGTGCACTTGGAAAAAAAGACTGAACTATACTTGCAGCCAAAACATCAAAGAGAGTTACTATAAAACATTTTTGATGGTATTTAACACCAGAGAGAATAAGCAAGATATGTAAGAATTGCAGTAATTTATGTTGGAAATGTGAAAAGGAGCAGGGCTCAATCTATCAAATGTTTTGGACTTCTGGGAAAGTTATACAACTTTGGAAGCTGATTTAATTTGAAATTAAGAAAGTTGTAACTATATCTTTTAAACCCTCACCTGAAATTCTTTGCTTAATGTAATAAAACAATCCATAGGAAAAAACATGGTTTAATATTATTTTATACGTTGTCATCTGCAAGAATAGTGTTTGCTCAGAGATGGAAAACTAAAGAAATACCTTCAAAAGAAGATTGGATATTTAAGCTTCTGGACATGATGGAAATGGACAAACTCTCAAGAGGAATTAGAAAGGAGCGTCAAATTTATATAAAGGAGGCTGGAATAATATAATTGAATATCTCCAGAATCATGGAGGGAAAATGCTACTTTAGAGATAGAACTAATTTAAATTGAAGTGTTTTAATTTATTCAAAGAACTATAACAGCTGTAAAACAGAAGTATTTTGTGAGGTTAAAAGCCCAATGATATTTAGTTTAATCTAATTAGAGCGATTTTGTATCAACTATTATACAATTTAAATGAGGACTGAAAGAGAAAATAAATGATTCATAAGGATAAGGATAATTAGAACAATATATATTTACTTTTTACGTATTAACAGATAATTAAAAAATGAATGAGATAGAAATAAAAGTCTGGTAGTTTGGAAGCAGCAGATGGTAAATGCGAGGTTTGTCTTTAACCCTCAGTGTTATGGAAACCTGGGATTTTCCCTTTGGACACTTAGCCTTCTCTGCCAGAGAGTTCTGGTGCCACAATGAACTACAAATCCCAGGATTCCACAGGATGGAGCCAAGAGAGTTAAAGCAGTTTCGAACTGAATTATTTCTGCAGTGCAGATACAGCCTGAGTAAAAGGGCAGAAGCACCCAAGTCTTGTTTTTACCTTCCTAATAATGGGTTTCCTTTAAAAGAAAGAAGCAGTCTGCTTTTCTGTCTTATCCTTATTTTTGTTGTTTGTTTCTATGTTTATTTGGGAATAATATGAGATGGTCTGGTCTGCCTCCTTCCTTCTTCCCTTAAAATCTATTAATAAGGAAAGTGAGGAGACTTTTAAAACGTCTCAAAGGAGCTCATTTGGCCTTTTTGGGGAACAAGCCTTCTCTTAGAAGCCAAAGCCAGATGTTTGTGGAGAATAATAATAAGGATTGTATTAAAACTATCCTCCCCATTTCTGACCCCTTTTAAAACCCTTGTTCCCCAGAAGGAGCAGAGCTGTGTAATAAGAAAAAACCCTCTCAGAAAAGAGACACAAAAGACACACAAAGAGACACACTTCCTTCCTTTTGGCCCAAGGAGCCTGGCCTCCTTCTCTCTCTGGAGCCTCTGGAGAGAAAGAGAAGCCTCTGTTCAACTGAGGCCTCAGAGAAGGTTCCGGAACATTATTCCCAACAGTCACAAGCAGCACAAAATGGCCGCTGGAACACAAAATGGCCACCTCTGCCTCAGCACTTGGCAGATGGCAGTTTGAGGCCTTCAGGGAACCCAAAATGGAGGTGAAAGGGCCCAAAACTTGGAAAGGACCAAAAACAGGATTTCCCAACCTTGATAACACCTACATGTGTTCCTGATGCTATAATATAGAGACTTCCTGAAACACTCTGTATAAATCTGCCTTTATATGTCTTTATAAATAAATAAAAGTTCATAATACTAATACTAATAATAGTAATAAGGTACAACCAGGAGTTTTTTCTCCCAGTGGCTTATCCCCCTGACGCCTCTGCACATGCTCAGCAGCTAGAGCCGGCCCTGTTTTCTAGTCGTTTCCAACTTATGGAGACCCTAAGGCAACCTTCTCATGGGGTATCCTTGGCAGGTTTATTCAGAGAGGGGTTGCCATTGCCATCCTCTGAGGCTGAGAGAGTGTTACTTGCCAAGGGTCATCTAAGTCCAAAATACACTTCAGCAATAATGCAATCTGACACCGCTTTAACTGCCCTGGCTCAGTGCTAGGGAATTCTGGGAAATGTAGTTTTGTGAGACATTGAGCCTTCTCTGTCAGAGAGCTCTGGTGCCACAATAAACTCCAATTCCCAGGATTCCCTAGCACTGGGCCAGGGCAGTGAAAGCGTTCTCAAACTGGACTATTGCTGTTGTGTGTTTTGGACTTACTTGGCTGCAAACTGTCCATAGCCTGCAATGCATCTCCTAATTCTGTTGGCAGTCTCTCCCTCCCAACACTTTCTCATTTCCCCCCAAAACCAGCGCAAAGCTGGCAGATGGAAAGAGGGTTTAAAGCAGCATTTAAATCTGCCATATTTGTTTTTAAAAGACTAAATGTCCCAAAGGCTATCATCAGTTTTGTAGCTATTATTACAGAAAGACGTAGAGTTCAAACTCCTCAAGTACCTTTATTTTCTGGAGTGAGATGGGCTTTTCCAACTGACTCTCTGTGATGATCTCCGGTGGTCCAAGCAGCCAAACCGCGGCCCTGTAATAATAATAATAATAATAATAATAATAATAATAATAATAATAACAACAACAATAGTTTTATACCCCTCTCTTCAGCCAAAAGGCTATCAGAGTGGCTTACAAATTGTTACTTAGACATTTAGACATTATGGCTCTTAGCCCAGCAGACCCTTAATTTCCTTAAATCTCGCTGCCATCATCCAGTGAATTATAAAAGGATTTCCCTTAACCTTCACTGGGACCAGTTAAGGAACCTTAATTCTCCTTCTTTACTGATCTTCCCAATCATCAACCGATCCAAAACATGTGTAAACGGTGCATCGAGTAGTAGATAACAAAATATAACTAAAATTTAAGTCATACAAGACACTCTTAATATCTTGTATGACTTGCAAGTACAATATTTGTAAGTACTGTATATAATATTCAATTCACACAAGCTATGAATTCATCCAGTGAATTATAAAAGGGTTTCCCTTAACCTACACTGGGACCAGTTAAGGAACCTTATTTCTTCTTCTTTACTGATCTTCCCAAGCATCAACTGAGCCAAAACATGTGTAAAAGGAGCGTCGAGTATTAGATACTCTAAGGAGGTATTTACTATAAATAACAAAATATAAGTAAAATATAAGTCGACTCATACAAGATATTAAGAATCTTGCAGGTACAATATTTGTAAGTATATAATATTCAGTTCATATAAGCTATTAAACAAATAAATAAACCTAAGCATCCAATTCTGAGACTAACTTCCAAGATCTGCTCTTTAACTCTCTCTCTCTCTCGATCTCCAACCGACACAATTCCCCCAACTGTCTCTTGGTCTCTCAGGCCTTATATCTCCTTCTCACGGAAGCTTCCAGAAGGACCTTTATCTTGCTCTCTGATTGGTCAAGAGAGCCTTCAGTAGCAGTGATGTCATTCTGCGTTTGCATAAACCTCCCTTTTCTGCCTGAAGAAGACCTCCATTGACTGGAGCCCAGTCATTACACTTGCCCAAGGCAAGGCTTGCACCTATTTCCCAATGTTGTTCTTGGGGTCTGCCTTCCAGTTGTTTCCAGGTCTTATGGTGACTTTATGGGAGTCTCTGAAGGGGTTTTCTTGGCAGGTTTCTTCAGAGTGGGTTTCCCATGGCCATCCTCTGAGGCTGAGAGAGTGTGACTTGCCCAAGGCTTCAGTTCTTTTGGAAGCCTTTTTGCTTTATCTTCTAGAAGGCAGCTGAAGTGTTGCTTCTTGCTCTGAAGAATGAGAGGAACCTTCTGGCATCCAAAAGGCTAACTTTCTCTGGAGTTATGTCTGATAATATGAATAGATAGGATTGCAATACCTGTTCATTTATTAAAAGGTTTGTAGTGCACCCCCATATAATAGAATCTCATATATATGTCCCTTAATAGCAGTTAACCAAATTAAACAGTATATAAAACAAAAACATGAAACAAGGTAGAAAAGGTAGCTGTTACATGGATTTGTAATTGGTTGACTGGCAAAACCCAAAGGATATTCAACAGTGGCTCTTTTTTATCCAGGGGAGAAGTGACCAGTGCTGTGTCCAGTGGGACTTTGTCCTGGGCCCAGTGTTATTCAACATCTTTATCAATGACTTGGATGACAGAATTTGGTGCATACTTATCAAATTTGCAGATGGCACCAAATTAGGGGAAATAGCTAATACCCCAGAGGACAGGATCAAGATTCAAAATGACCTGAATAGACCAGAAAGCTGGGCCAAAGCTAACAAAATGAAATTCAACAGGGAGAAATGTAAGGTATTGCACTTAGGGTGGAAAAATGAAATGCAGAGATATAGGATGGGGGACACCTGGCTGAATGAAACTACGTGTGAAAGGGATCTAGGAGTCCAAGTAGACCACAAGTTTAACATGAGTCAAAGTGTGATGAGGCAGCTAACAAGGCCAATGCGATTTTAGGCTGCATCAATAGAAGTATAGTGTCTAGATCAAGGGAATTAATAGTGACACTCTATTCTGCTCTGGTCAGGCCCCACCTGGAATATTTTGTCCTGTTCTGGGCACCACAATTCAAAAAGGACAATGAGAAACTGCAGTGTGTCCAAAGGAGGGTGACTAAAATGGTGAAGGATCTGGAATCCATGCTCTATGAGGGAGCTGGGAATGTTTATCCTGGAGAAGAGAAGGTGATATGATAGCCCTGTTTGAATATTTGAAGGGATGTCATATTGAGGAGAGAGTAATCTTGTTTTCTGCTGCTCCAGAGACTAGGACCCTGAAGAATGGATGCAAGCTCCAGGAAAAGAGATTCCGCCTCAACATTAGGAGGAATTTCCTGACAGTGAGGGCTATTCGACATTGGGACACACTCCTTCCTCGGAGTGCAGTGATCCTTGGAGGTCTTTAAACAGAGGCTGGATGGCCATTTGTCGGGGATACTTTGATTGAGAGTTGCTGCATGGCAGAATGGGGTTGGACTGGATGGCCCTTGTAGTCGCTTCCAACTCTATTATTCTAAGTGATCATGAAACATGTAATAAGAAAGTAATGCTATGTAATGAGAAGAAAAGGTATGTATATAAAGAACAATTACAATACACAGATCAGCTTCAATTTCTCTACTCTGAATAACATACTGATGTCATGCAGAATAACATCTAAACAATGATAATGTAAAAACTAATTTGTTTATTACTATGAATAACCTACTAATGTAGGTAATACAGAATGACTTCTACAAAAAATAATATAAACAAGGGCAATTGTGAGTACAGAGGTACACAAAGGCTTCAGTACAATGACAATACATATAATTAAGAATGGGCTACAACAAAACAACAAAAGGAAAAATTACAAGACACAAACTCCCTCCAATATCTCTGCTCTGGGTGACCTGCTAAAATAGATGATATGAAACTAAATAAAGTGCTGTTATCCCTGTCTTTGGGAACTGATGGAGCACATTTCAAGACAAGAGGTCTTCCTCAGCCACAATGGAGCAGGCTGTTATCTGAGATACTCTAGTTCTTCCTCATTCAAAAAATGTGCCAGAGACGTATTTTGCAACCGATCTTCCTCTACTTTCCTGCATGAAACCTGTCCTGGTTTTGGGATCTTCTGGGGAAGCCCTGGTTGCTATCATATGGACCTCTCAGGTGCATTTGGGGGGGAGGCAGGAGAGGGCTGCTTGGGGGCTGCTCTCAGGAGTTGGGACCCCTTCTTATTCTTGCCGTTTTCATTAATATTCTGCTCCCCCCGATTTGGGACACAAGGCAGGTTCTGACCATTAAAACACCGTTGTTTTTGTTGTGTGTCTTGAAGTGGTTTCTGCCTTATGGCGACGCTATCCTGGGTTGTTCTTGGCAAGATTTGTTCAGAGGAGCTTTGCCATTGCCTTCCCTTGAGGCTGAGAGAGTGCGACTTCCCCAAGGTCACCCAGAAGGCTTCTTTTTTAAATCTTTATTGTATTAAAATACATATAACTTGAATAGATGGTTCCTTACTCCCTGGAAAATGAAGAGAAATGTATAGAGTATCGGATGGAAACTGTTGGAGATGTAAAAACAAAAAGGGCACCTTTTACCACTCTGTGTAAACTGCTTTGATCTTTATGGAAAAGTGGTATATAAATAACATTTATTATTATTATTAGTGTTAGTGATGGGGTTGTGAGGCAATTCAGAAATTTTGGGAAATGATTCATGAATCCATTCAACAGATACTTGAAATTAAATTCCCAATGAACCCAAAGTTGTATCTTTTGAATATAACTTTGGTACTAAATTCAAAAGAAGAAAACAAAATGTGGAGAATTTTACTTTATTTTGTGATGGCAGCTAGAAATAGAAATAGCTAAATGATGGAAATCGGATAAGAGACCAGCTTGGGAAAATTGGATGCTGAAAGTAAATGAGTCCAAGGAATTGGATAGACTTTCATGTATAGCCCAAAATCATGATAAAGGCAGAAGAAAGGAGGAGCGGAAGAAAGTTTTGATAAAGTGGGGAAAAGAATGGGAATTAACTTGTCGCTAGTGGAGGACTAATGAAAGTCCTCTCTTTTTACTCTTCTCAGTGGATTTGGGAGAATGAAATTTAAGGATCTTTAAGAATATTATGTTATTCATGTCATAAATTTAATATAAGAATATTCTGTTTCTTTTTGCTTCCTTATATAAATCCCAGGTCAACAGAGGATGATCGAATGACTCACTGTGTATATTAAAAACAATAGAGAGAGATCCATACAATGACATTGATGTGAACATCGGTATAAATATATATTCCTTCAGTTGTTGTTAACCTTACAAAATAATAAGAGAAGTAGACAAACTTTCTATGTAAAATCGAATAGAAACATTTGCAGTTTCTTTCTTTTTTTACTTAAATTGTAAAGGAATAATTCACAACTAGACATCGTATTTCGGAGTGAGGTTTCAAGGCGAAGGACATTCAAATGGGCTCAGATTCAGAAGACGGAAAAGGAAGACTTAAGAGGGTCCCAAATGACCAGTCAAGACTCAGATTTGCTTTTACAAGCAATTTTTTATTTGAACATGGTATTGGTCGTGTTTTAAAAAAAAAAAAAAAAAAAAAAAAAAATATATATATATATATATATATATATATATATATATATATAATTACAAACAAATGATCAACATTTAAATTTCCATAAATACATAGGAATGCCATATATACATATAATTCTAAATGCAAAATACATTAGAATAAACTTCCAAACCTAAAGCGACAGCTGGCTCCTTTCTTTAAATAATCCTCTTTTATCTCTGGCTAATTAGTCTTTACATCTTTTCTTGTTCTCAAGTCCATTTAGACTCATGGCGACTCTATGGATGAGAGTCCATAATTCTCTATTTGTCTTCATACTTAACCTATACCAATTTTATTTTGAACTGGAATTATTCCCTCCTCTTTTCAATGTAAATCCTTTGTACATATTCCCCAGATATTACCATTTCTTTCCACAATACATAGTAATCTTCATTACAAATTTGACGATTATATAATCATTATTATTTTCTGAGTCATAAAAATAGAAAAAAACGACACAAATCCAGTATCCATAACATCACTGTCACAAATCTTTCCGTTTCCTTGGACCCACTTTCTGATTTCTGTCTTCTTGGCCTTTCAAAGAGCTCACTTTCATCATATTACAACCGAACCCTGCTTTTAAACACACATTTTATGCACAACTCTAAAATGTATGAACACAATATATCCCAATTGCTTATTGATAATATCAGTTTCATTTATGTTCTTAACTATTGTCAAAATACCATATGCATAACTTCGCAGTATTCGATTCCTTCTTTATCATGCTTTACTTTAAGCAGGAGACTCAAACTTTCTTCTACTGACCTATAATTAATCAGGAAATAAAAATACACATTTAAACAAATTATGGAAGAACAAACTTTGTAGATTCAATTCCAGTTAATTCAGACCTCAATGAGCTTCAGATTTCAGTTCCATTCTTTTCCCATTCCTCTTCTCTTTTTCCATATCCTAATTCTGAGCCCTACAAGAGAGTTTGTCCCGTTCCCTGTAATCATTAACTCTCTGCATCCAATTTTCCCATCTTGGAGTCTCATCTGACTTCCATAACTTCGCTATTTCAATTCTAGCTGCTGTTACAAGATATAATATAATCCTCCAATATTGTCTTTCGTCCGGTGGGCTTAAAATCGAAGTTATATTCAGTAAGTACAATTTAGGGCTCATTGGGAATTTTATTCCCAATATCTGCTGTATTGAGTCATGTACTTTCTTCCAAAATGTCTGAATTTCCCTGCAATGCCACCATCTATGATAGATGTTTCCCTTTTTACAATCACACCCCCAACAATTAATTCCCCTGTGCTAATTTATAAGGTTTTTTTTTAGCTTCCATGGGGTGTAATATCACCTGTTCATTATTTTCATGTGGTTCTCTTTTAGATCCAGAGCTACTGTAAATGTATTTGTTCTATTCCAGGCGTTTTGCCATTCTTCCATTTCCATTTTGCATCCCATATCCTGTGCCCATTTCCCCATATACTCTTTTACAGTCTCCTGTTCCATATTCCTCCTCAACAGTAGTTTGTGTCATTTGGATATCTTTTTCTTATCAGGTGGCCAGAACAAATCATCCAATCCGTTTAGTCTAGCTTCGATCCCTATTGTTTTATTACCTACCAGAAATCTTTGTTTTAGCTGGTAGGAATTAAACCACTGTATATTATGTCCATCCTTGTTAATATCTTCCCTAGATCTTATCGGCCAATTCTCTGATTGATCCTTCTTAACCCAATGTTTGTAAGTGAGCCATTTACTGATGCTTGTCCATCTACCGAAGAGTGCCTTCTGGACCGATGTCCGAAGTGCTAACTTAAAATGACTTTTTAATCTTGTTCCAAGTGAGTAGTAAAGATTTCCTCATTGGATGATTGTTGAAATCGTTATTCATCCCCAACTTCTCATAACATAAGAAGGCCTGCCAACCAAATCTTAACTGCACATCCTCTAGATCAAGCATTTCTTTGTCCTCTCATTTAATCCACCTTTGGATCCAAATTAGATTACATGCCCAATAATATAATCTGAAGTCTGGGAGCGAATAGCCCCTCTCTCTGAAGCATCTTTGAGCTCCTCCCATTTAATCTAAGGTTTGTGTCTTTTCCATATGGATTTTTTTAGCTCGGCTTCCCAACCTTTAAATATCTTATCCTTAATCTCTATTGGCAAATTTTGTAGCAGAAACATAATCTTCTGTAGAACTGCCATTTTGATGACGGCAATTCTTCCTAGTAGTGAAAGATTTAACCAGCTCCATCTCCTTAAATTTTCTCTTATGTCTTTCCATACCCCTAAATAATTATTGTCTTTAGAAATCCAAATTCCTAAGCACCTCAGTTTCTTTCCTACTTGGAAGCCCGGTTTCCTCTTTCATTCATCTACCTCTTCTCCAGTCATATTTTTAGTTATCAACACTGTCTTGTCTTTATTGATTTTCAGTCCTGTGAATTTGCCGTATTTGTTTAGCTCCTATAGCAGCGGTTCTCTGCCCCGATTTGGGTCCTCCAAAACTGTTTCCACGTCATCCGCAAACGCTCTTATCTTGGTTTCATTTCCTTTCCTGTTAATCCCTTTTATATTTGGATTACCTTTAACAGAGGAAATCAAAATTTCCATGACTACTAAGGATAAGAGCGGTGATATCGGGCATCCTTGCCTTGTGCCCTTATTTATTATACATCCTTGGGATCTTTCTCCGTTGATAATTAAGCTCTTTGCCGATTATATATTTGCCTTATTGTCTCCCATTTCCATACTTTTTACCACTTCTATCAAAAAAATCCCATCTCACGCCGTCGAAGGCTTTCTCCGTGTCAATAGCAATTAGGGCACATATTTTCTCATTATTGACCTGGTAAAATTCAAGACAACTTATAATCGTTCTGATATTGTTCCTAATCTTTTTGCCCGGTAAAAACCCATTTTGCTCCTTCCCAATTGTCAAATTCAAAATACCCTTCAGTCTGCTGGCAAGTATTTGTGTGAATCTCTTATAATCAATTGATCTATAATTAGTCATTAACAAGCTGTCCTTTCCTTCTTTAGGAATTAACATGATACTCGCTAGCTCCCATGAGTCTGGAATCCCCTCTGCATTAATAGGATTAAACCATTTATATAGTGGATCCACTAGTTCCCCTTGAAATGTTTTATAATATCTAGCTGTAAATCCATCCACTCCAGGGGATTTCCCCTCTTTATAATCTTCTTATCTTCCCTCCGTCTATGGGGCCTGCAAAGGGAGGGGGCTTCCTTTCCTGGGGAGGGCATGGTCTAGATCTTCCCTGTCTATGGGGCTTCAAAAGAAGGCTCCAGGGCAGAGGAGAATGTGGCCCAATAGAGGGACCCTAACATTTCCCCAAATGAGCACATTCTCCGTCTCTCTGTCCAGAGGCAGAGCCCTCTTTCCCAAAATGGCTGCTGAGGGAGTCCTATCCAGATGCCCCCTTTATGCCATCTCTTCCCTTGGCACTTTCTTTCTTTCTTTCCTTTAACCTCCATCCCTTCAAGGAAGGGGGCTTTCAGGCAAAGAACTAACAATGGCTTCCATGTCTTTTCTGTATGTTCCCAGAGAAGGATCACTTATCTTTGCAGGGTTGTTGCAGGGTAAGGAAAGGATGTGTGTGTGTGTGGGGGGGGCTAATTCAGATCCTGTGGGCCTCTAAGCCTAGTTGCCGGGGGGGGGGTATCCCTCTCCCCAGAAGGGGCTTTGAGCTCCCTCCATCTGCCTGCTCTTGGCTTTGGCCTAAATCTGGGCTCTTCTCTCCCCACAGACAGAGCCCCCTTCCCCCAGGGAAAACCCCTTCCCCCCAGAAAGCTGTTGTTTCCAATGCTATTGAAGCCTATGCTATCTGATGCTTTTTATTTGTCACAAAAGTCTTTTGACTGGGAGCCTCCCCTCTTCCCAGAGATGAAGAGGGTGCCCCCATTGGAAGACCAAAGAGGGGGGCTTGCGAGCCATTATCTCCCCCCAAATGAGGAGGAAGGGAGGGAGGGTCTCTCATCTGCCCCACTTTCCAGGAGGGAGGGGCTCCTCAAAGCCCTTTTTACATCTAAAGGACCCTGCCCCCTCCCCCCATGGCCATACCTCTCCTCAAGTGCCCCCTGCCCCCTTTTTCTCATACATTTCTCTCCCCCACTTCCATCTCTTCCTCCCTCTGAACAGACTGTGAGAGCAGCAATGGCTTCAAGGCCTGAGACTGAGCATGTGTACATGCCCCAATGGCCCCTCCTGAGCATGCGCAGGGATGGCCATGGCCTTGCTGCTGAGGCTTATTCCGTTGGGAGCCTTTGCGGAAAGGGAAGGAGTGCACCCTTCCTTCCTTCCTTCCTTCTTTCCTTTGAGGAGACTTGGAGGATGCCAGAATGGAGCCCAAGGAGGAGCTGGACTCAGGAGGGAAAGGGAAGGAAGGAAGGCTCTGCTTTGTACATATAGCTCTATCTGTCTGTTTGGTATGTGTTTGTGTGTGTTTGCCTCTGTTCTTCTTATGGCTGGGAATGGAGCTGAGGACTGATGAGAGAATGAAGTGTATTTTGTGCAAATTCAGAACTTCTTTGCATCAAAGAGTCCAACACATTGAAACAACAAATAACTTTATTGAGAACACATAATCAGAAATTCAGTGTTTAAACCAGAACTGTCCTCCCCAAGACAAAGAATACATTGAAACCCCAACATCTAAAACCCCACCCTCTTCCAATCCTAGCCCCCACCCTCAGTTCCCACAGTCTATGCCCCAAAGGGAACAAGGCCCCCTTTGCCACTCCCAGAAACTACCCCCTTTCTGTTAACACCTGTCCCCACCTTTCTTCAGACAACATCCCACACTTTCCAAAAGCTATCATTCTCATAATTATTCTAGCACCCCCTATCTAGCTGACCGATACCATGACCCATAATCCCCAGCTAAGTTTATAACCTGAAGCAATTATCTATACTAACAGCAATTAAACTTAACAAACTATAACTTTAAAACATAAACGGACATATAGACAAACATAACACACAAAATCACAAGGGCCTTTTCTTTGCACCATTGCATTAAATATATACTTTTTGTATTCCTTATTGACAAAAACAATGTTCGTTTACTGCTGAGATTTGAGTGGCTTCTCTCCTGTGTGGACTCTCTGATGTTTTACTAGGACTGACTTCTGAGAGAAACATTTCCCACAATGCTGGCATTTGTATGGCTTCTCTCCTGTGTGGACTCTCTGATGTTTCACTAGGCTTGACTTCCGAGAAAAACATTTTCCACAATGCTGGCATTTGTATGGCTTTTCTCCTGTGTGGACTCTCTGATGTGTCACTAGGTGTGGCTTCCGAGAAAAACATTTCCCACAATGCTGGCATTTGTATGGCTTTTCTCCTGTGTGGACTCTCTGATGTCTCACTAGGTATGACTTCTCAGAAAAACATTTCCCACAATGCTGGCATTTGTATGGCTTCTCTCCTGTGTGGACTCTCTGATGTATCACTAGGCTTGACTGCCGAGAAAAACATTTCCCACAATGCTGGCATTTGTATGGCTTCTCTCCTGTGTGGACTCTCTGATGTTTCACTTGGCCTGACTTGTCAGAAAAACATTTTCCACAATGCTGGCATTTGTATGGCTTCTCTCCTGTGTGGACTCTCTGATGCATCACTAGATCCGACTTCCAAGAAAAACCTTTCCCACAATGCTGGCATTTGTATGGCTTCTCTCCTGTGTGGAATCTCTGATGTTTCACTAGGTTTGGCTTCCAAGAAAAACATTTCCCACAATGCTGGCATTTGTATGGCTTCTCTCCTGTGTGGACTCTCTGATGCATCACTAGATCCGAATGCCGAGAAAAACATTTCCCACAATGCTGGCATTGGTATGGCTTTGCTCCTGTGTGGATTCTCTGATGCATGACAAGGACTGATTTGTAGGCATAACTTGTCCCACAATGCTGGCATTTGTATGGTTTCTCTCCAGTGTGGACTCTCTGATGTTTAACTAGGCTTGACTTCTCAGGAAAACATTTTCCACAATACTGGCATTTGTATGGCTTCTCTCCTGTGTGGACTCTCCGATGTATCACTAAGTGCGACTTTGAAGAAAAACCTTTCCTACAATGCTGGCATTTGTATGGCTTCTCTCCTGTGTGGACTCTCCGATGCATGACTAAGACTGACTTGCAAGCAACATTTTTTCCACAGTACTGGCATTTATGTGACTTCTTTCTTGTGTGGACTCTTTCATGACGGACAAGTTCTTCTGTAAACAAGGACAATCACAGTCAAGAATGAATATCAGAATTAAGAGAGGAGGGTGTTACTCTAAGATTTAGCCCTTGTTGAACCCACCCTATTTGATATTAAATTAATAAAGTAGCTAAGAGTGACCCGAGCCTGACACTATTGCAGATATCCCCAAATCCATGGAACAATTGTATCTCTACTGACAGGAGCAAAGAAGAGATTGTAGTGGAACTGCCTTAAAGGAATCAGTCAAAGCAGATAGTCAAAGGGCTGTTGAAAAAATATTCCATTAAACTTGATTTAAAATATTTTGATTGACAAGTGGCATCATTTCCTGTGAGACTGCCATAGAGTACTGAGTCAGAGCCCAAAGCATGATGCAATCTAACTGCAGAGGTCACTTCATGCTTTTTGGCACCAGGAGATGACTCACAACCAATACACTATACAGCTCACATGCGGATTGGTGTGGACTGGATTGGAGTTGTGTGTACAAGAGATGGTGAAATTGATGGAAGTCAGAGAGCTTGCAAAAATTTGTATTATTTTGCAACTCAGGATAGAGAACCTCCAAGGACTTGGGTGAAATCAACTGTGTCTGTGAGTTACTTTTCAGTCTGGACACTAGTCAGTGCATTGCCAAAACCTATATCTGGATATTTGTTTCTATACTCTGCTATGTTATTGTTGAGCTGCATCTGGAAGTGTTGCTTTCAGATCGTGCTGTACATTGGCTTATGAACAGGACTGGAATTCAGAGCCAAGAAGGACCTGAGAGCCAGTGTGCTAATCCCTTTTGTCTGAGGTATTTGCATCAAGCATCCGTTGCATTCAATTTGGATTAAGACAATTCTTTCCCCACCCAGGAAACATACTAAAGCGATTTAAACCATTTTGAACCCTCAGTCTCTGTCTGTAAGCAACAATTTCAGTATAAATGTCCGCCCCGATAGTTACTGTTCTTTGGCGTCAGTCCCGTTGCAGAGAGAAACTCTGTTGGTTTACATGGCTAAGCGCCTCAATATACTCAACAAAACCACTTTCCGTTTCCTTGCAGGACTCTCAGCAATTGGAATCAAGGACATTCTAGGAAATGTATTACCATTAGTATAGCTTTACATTATTCACCAATCCCACCCTTTTTACTTACCTCTTGTTTGTATGTACGAATGCTTGTGTGTGTGTGTGTGTGTGTGCATGCGTGCGTGCGTGTATTTTGCTTTTTCCCTAAATAAAACATAAAAACCCATTTGAAATGCCTCTGGAGTTATGTGAGATTGCGTGACTGGTATAGTTGGGCTGACCTCCGAGGTCACTGTTGCCTGAACAAAATTATGTCTCTTCTTTGGGCTAAGTATCAAATCCCCCCCACCCAAAAAAGCATAGCACTTGCAAGTGTCCTCCCCAGACTCCAGCATTTTGGGTAACAAAGGGCCTCTGGAACCAAAAAGGCAGCTAAGCAAGCTCAGGTTGGAAAATAAAAGTGCTTTTTCTCTAACTGTGTCCTCCTTTCCTTCCTTCCTAAATATTACTCATAATTGCTAAATAAAACCACTTTATATGTCTGAAAACAAGGACCTGAGCCGGTTCTCATTAGTTCACTGAAACCAGTTCTGAAAATCTGTCAGAACTGCCTCCCAATCCCCAAGGCCCCTCTCCTGGCCCTTCCCAGGGGTCCCTTCCTCTCCACACAGAGCTAGGCGATCCTGGCTTTGCTCCTGCCTTCCCCTCCTGGCTCCCAGAGGCCTGATACCCTTCACTTTCTTCCTCTGCTCTCTAACCTTCCTTCTTGCCCATCAGCATCTCATTTTCAGCATCTCTTCCCTGCCTTTCAATTTTTCACTTTCCGTCCGTCTCTTTATCACAGACACATACCCACAGAGTGTGATGCATAAAAGGGACACTTTGAGGCCCATTTGTTGAGAAAGGCGGGATAATCAATATACAAATAACTCATTGGCAAAGGCAGAGCAAAGGAGCTGGGACCTGGACTCCAATTTTGGTGAGGGTCAAGCGCCAGGGAGCAGCCTTAAAACAGCTTTAAAACATTTATAAGACAGGCATGGACTACTGATGGGGTTTGGAGGAGATCTCAGGGGCAACCCCACATTGTATTGCCTGTGGGGGGAATGAAATAATATTTTGCCCCTCAGCATCCCACAGCATATCTTTTTGGAAGTGGAGGCCATTTTACCACTGTTGGGCCCTCCCTGAGCCACTGCAGGCACAAGAGAGGTCTTTCCCCCAAGAAGACTCTCCAGAGCTTTAAAAGGATGGAAGAGGCACCAAAAAAGGTAGGAAACTTGTTCAGGGATGTGCTGAGTACCATTTGGGTGTGAAAAGCATTAATCTCAATGGCTTCTTTCCACAAAATCCTAGAATTGGCAGTTTAGGATGGAGTATTTAGAATCCTTAGAAACTGGAGAGCAATAGTGCCTCATTGAACTAAAGATTCAACTATTCTACAGGATGTTGCTATCACAATTAAACTACGCTTGAAAGGGATCTAGGACTCCTAGTAAACCGCAAGCTGAACACGGGCCTACAGTGTGACGAGGCAGCTAAAAAGGCCCATGTGATTCTAGGCTGCATCAATACAAGAATAGTTTCTAGATCAAGGGAAGTAATAGTGCCACTCTATTCTGCTTTTGGTCAGGCCTCCCTTGGAATAATCTTGTGTCCAGTTCTGGCCCCATAATTAAAAAAAGATGTTGACAAATTGGAGCATGTCCAAAGGTGGGCAACCAAAGTGGTGAAGGGTCTGGTAAATATCAAGTTCTATGAGGAGCAGCTTAGAGAGCTGGTTATGTTTAGCCTGGAGAAAAGAAGATAAAGAGTGGATATGATATCCATGTTTAAATATTTGAAAGGATGTCGTGTTGCGCAAGGAGAAGGCTTGCTTTTTTCTGCTACAGAGAAAAGGAGACGCCACAATGGATGCAAGACACAGGGAAAGAAGTTCCACTGAAACATTAGGAGGAACTTTGTGACAGTAAGAGCTCTTCGACAGTGGAATATACTCCCTTAGAGTTTGGTGGAGTCCTCTTCTTTGGAGGTCTTTAAACAGAGGCTGGATGGTGTTTGGAAAGGTATTCCTGCATGGCAGAAGGGGGTTGAACTGGATGGCCCTTGTGGTCTATTCCAACTCTATGTGTCTATAATTCTAGTGTAACCATAGTGACATGATAATATAGTATGAAAGGGCCCTCAGACTTTATAGAAAGAGCCATGGATTCAGGTTCCTTACCTACAGAAGCCACATTCTCATAATTGTCCATCATTACATAATTGTACAAAAGTTTCTGTTTCTTCGTCAACAGATTCCATTCATCCTCTGAGAAATATACTGCCACATCTGCAAAGGTCACCTGAAATAGAAAATAGCCCTCATCCAGAGAGTGACTAAACAAAAGGGGAGGAAAACACATGGTGCATCACAAATATTAGTATTTCATCCCATCAGAATTCAGTCCAGGAAATAAACTTTAAATTCTGTCAGCAAGAAAAAAGCTACTGCCTTTGAGATCAGTTTGGCTCAAATGCTTTCAATATAATAAACAATATAATTTAGGCCATGGCTGAGATATTGAGGATGGATTAGGATACTGACTATCCCAACACATATAGTACATTTAGCCATTTCTTGCCACATTCCAGAGGCAAATATCATTTTTCAAAAAACAGTTCTGGGGAGGACTCTGGACTTGAGGGCCACTGGGCCCACTCCCAATTTAGATCCAGAGATGGTCCCCCATATCCCCAGCATTTCACAGACAGGAAAAGCAAGGCACATGTGAACAAGCAGCACCAGAAGGTGGTGAGGATGGCCAAGGTTGTTTATGAGGAAGATCACACAAACACACACAGCAGTTTGTTTTTGCCTCAGTCTCCTGGCAAGGGAAGACCCTGGAAATGTTTCTCCCCTCCTCTCCCCACGTTTGAGTTGATGGGGTGCAAACTCCTTGGAAGTCATTTTTCAGCAACCCAAGAGAGCCAGGGAGAAGAGGAAAAGTGGGAGGAGGAGAGGGAAACCGGGACATTTTTGAAAGCCCCTGAAAAAGTGGTGTGACAGAGGATTAACCAGGACTTTCTCTGCCAAATTGGAACAATATGTTCTCCATTCACTTTCATCACCTGTTCCAGCAGTGACGCAAATGAAATTAATAGTCAGGATGGCGACTCACCAAAGAGTTGTTGTACTTGGACAGCCTCTTTCTCTTGGAGCCCAACTCCCTCCTCTTGGCCTCTGTGTTGGCCATTAGGTGGGAAGGGGTCCTGGTGGCCCTGCACTTGGTTCTCTTCCAGTAAAATATGCCCCAAAGCTGTGTACAAGGAGACCGAGATGAAGTTCCTGAGAAAAGAGACTAGGGTTAGGCTTGGTTTGTCAAGAAACCCTGCATCACTCAAATACACAGAGAACAGCATGCTGCTAGTGAGATACGCAGGTGACATATGCCTTTGGGCCAATGCAGAGATGGGTATGCCCTTCCTCCCTCTTCAAGCAATGCCCCCTGGACCTAGCATAGATTCACTGTATCTCCCCTATACAACAGATACTCCATGTTAAAATGCTTTTGACGTTGCTATGTTGCGCAGCACATGAGGCAACACGTTAACGTATGGCATCAGATTCTCCACCTTGACTGTGGTCAGTAGCTTGTGAGCTGAAGAAACACCTGTCTCTTTCTCAATCAGCAAAGAGACATTGTAATGTTCTCTCAGATGAGGCTTTTATCCATATAAGAAGTTCCACTGTGTACAACACTATATACATCGACACCCTCCACCATCCACACCAGAAACAACCCACTCTGAGGCACACACTGTCTGACTCTTCCTCAGTGACAGTTGAGAATGACAGTTGACAGTTGCATCAACATTCCAATGATGCTCTGTTTAAATGCTGACACATCTAACTGCCACTAGAGCTGTCAATGACTTCCACAACAGCTCCACCTAGTGGCCACATGCATGTCATTTCCTCAGACCTGTTCACCATGGTCCTGACACTCCATGCCTTGTGAGAGTGGAGGGGGGTCAGGGGATGGGGAACTGGAGAGGACCCTGGCTATGTCCCTGTAGCTAGATGTGAAATGAGCACATCATCTGCTGAAACCTCCTGACCTTCCCAGTGGCCCTCAGAGGAGAATGCCTTCCTTTGGCTTCTGGCTAGAGAAACACAGCTGGATGCTTCTCCAATGCCTCGCACCCAACACTCTCATCAGGCATGGAATGAACATGGAGCATGGCTTCCACAATTCCCATTTTGCATTTTGTTTTCCTCCTAATTTCACATCTATTTTAAACCTCTCCCTCATTTCATGATAAAGATACCAGTGACAATTTAGGCCAGATTCTTTAGGTTCTTCTTGTGTTTTGATCTCTAGTTTTCCTTGCGATTCTTTCATTACATCGTTGTATCTTAACCAGTTAGTTTTCTGGATACCTTTCCTCCCGAAAAGAGCCTCATGCGGCGAACACCATAAAGGTATTTTTGGACATATTCTACACTTGTTTTTCCCCAGATCTTCAATAGAGCTTTTCTTATTAAATGATTTCTGCTTTCTTTATGAACTTTCTCTTTACCGTAAATCAGGTATCCATGCCACCCAAATATCAAATGTTCGCCCTCCAGACATGAAAATTGTTCATTCTCTTAACAGAACCCATTCTCTAATCCAAACTAAACAACAAGCAGCATAATAAAGTCCTCCTCTACTTTTGTCATCGCAAAGTATTTTCGTTTTTATCCTGGCTCTTTTTTATTCCAAATAAATTTTGAGATTTCCTTTTGCCATAGATTCAATGGTTTTTCATTCTGGATGATGGGTATCTCTTGAAACAGAAACAGTATTTCAGGAAGGAAACTCCTTTGGATCAGTGATATTTTTCCTAATAGCGATAAGTGTCATTTCCCCCATTTTTCTAAGTCTTTTCTGATTTCCTTCCATGTGTCTCATAGTTATTGTGAAATGGATATGAGTTTTTATTTGTTACATTTATTCCTGGATTTTTAACTTTCTTTCCCACTTTAAATCCACTTATTTCTTCCTGCATTTGTTTTTCCTTTTCCCCATATTTTTGTTATTAATGTTGTTTTGTCTCTCTTTACTTTTAGTCCTGAAACATATTTGAATTCCACTATTACATCCATCAATTGTCTTGTGCTCTTTTCTGGGTTCTCCAGGGAATACAAAAGTCGTCTGAGAAGACTCTCATTTTAAACTCAATGTATGTTAATATTTATTCCATTGATCTTATTTTCTAATCTTATCCTATTATTCAGTGCTTCAAGGATCAGAATGAACAAAAGGGGTGATAGTGGGAAAGCTTGCCTTGTACCTTTAGAAATCTTAAATTCTTCTGTTTCTTTACAGTTAACAATTATTTTGTCTCTTTGATCTTTATACATTGCCTTTATCCATCTTAAATAAGAAGCTCCTATTTCCATTTTTCAAGTGTCACAAATAATATATCTCATCCTATGTTATCGAAGGCTTTTTCTAAATCAACAAAGATAAGTGCAAGGTTTTTTCATTGTGCCTTTCAAAATATTCAATTATATTTATGATGTTTCGTATGTTATCACTGAGTTGTCTGTGAGGGAGAAATCCCGATTGGTCCTTATGAATCCAGTCTTTAAGAACATTTTTGAGTCTATCGGCTAAAATAATAGAAAATAGTTGATATTCCATATTTAATAGGGAATTTAGCCAATAGCTTTTTACCTCAGTTGCATCTCTATCTTCTTTTAACAGCAAAGTTATATTAGCTTGTTTCCATGTTTCAGGATAATGGTTTTCTTTGATGGCATTTATCGTTAATTTGAGTGGTGTTAAAAATTGATCCTCAAATACTTTATAATAACTGACGGTGAAGCCATCGTTCCTAGTGTTTCCCCCTTTTTAACTTTTTCTTATTACTTTCATGATTTCTGCTGTTATGATCGGTCCATTTAATCTATTTCTTTGTTGGTCTGAAAGTGGCATTAAGTTAGCTTTTCCCAAAAACTCCTCTATTTTGGCTATTGCCATTTGAGATCCTTTATACAATTTAGCATAGAATTCTTGGAAGGTCTTCTGAATTTTATTTTGGCCAGATGTTAATGTCCAATCTTTACTTTTTTTCCGTAATGATGTTTTGTTCTTTTACCTTCCTTATTTTATTGGCAAAGCCATCTTCCTGGCTTTTTAGCTTGTTCAAAATTCCTTTGTTTTAGATATCTAAATTTGTTCTGTATTTCCATTGCTTCTTCTGTATTGGTTTATGAGGGAAGATTGCATCCTGCATTATGCTCATTTTGGGGATATGTAAATTCATTTTAAAAAACCCAGTGGAACAAACACCTCACAAAGCTCTAGTAAACAACACGTTCACACATTGCCCACACAAAGGACTCACTGCTGCACTGTGTGTCTGGGTCTAGAAATCTCATTTCCACTTTCTGGGAAGACAATGCTGCCAGAGACTGAATTTGGGACTTTATGGCTGCAAAACATGGGCTCAGTTTCTCAGCTGCAACCTTTCCACACAATCCTGGACTTAAACATTTAAACAAAGACCTCTTTCAGCTCCAGGAATAAAGGCCTACCTTCAGTACAAAGACCCTGATTCCTGCAGCCCCAGAAAGGCCTCTCCTTCTGTCCTTTATGGCTGGAGCTTCCCTGGGTCAGAGGCCGTCTCCTCAGCCGTAGAGAAGGGTTGCTCTGAGTGCGAAGGAGGAGGAGGTCCACAGGGCTGAGGGAGGGAAGGCAATGGGAAAAGGTCAGTCCAATGGCCATGGAGGGAAGAAGGGGACAATGCCTAGGAAACTCCTCTGAGTCCCAGCCATTCTAGGAATGAGTGGCAGGAGTGAGTCCAGGGGGCTGAGGGGGTCTCCTTTCCCAAAGGACCGGTGGACCCTCCCCAGCTAGGGCCCAAAGGGAGGGTCTCTTTCCCACCTCTCTCTCCCAGCCCCCAAAGTCCAGCCTCCCATTGGCCCTGAGTCCCTGCCTCCCCTTCCTCAGACCCCCACAGGCCCCTTCCTTCCTTCCTTCCTTCCTTCCTTCCTTCGCCCCAAACTTCTTTCCTTTTGGCCCAAGGAGCCTGGCCTCTTTCTGACTCTGGAGCCTCAGGAGAGAAAGAGAAGCCTCTGTTCAACTGAGACCTCACAGAAGGCTCTGGAACATTATTCCCCACAGTCACAAGCAGCACAAAATGTCCACTGGAACACAAAATGGTCGCCAGAACACAAAATGGCTGGGTCTTCCTGAGAAGTACATACTCCAAGGAGGTATTCATTATAAATAAATATAACTGAAATATACATCCTACAAGATATTAAGAATCTTGCAGGTACAATATTTGTAAGTATATAATGTTCAATTCATACAAGCTATTAAAACAATAAATAGACCTAAACGTCCAATTCTGAGACTAACTTCCAAGATCCGCTCTTTAGCGCTCTTTCTCTCTCAATCTCCAACCGACACAATTCCCCCAACTGTCTCTTGGTCTCTCAGGCCTTATATCTCCTTCTCACGGAAGCTTCCAGAAGAACCTTCATCTTGCTCTCTGATTGGTCAAGAGAGCCTTCTGTAGCAGTGATGTCATTCTGCATTTGCATAAACCTCCCTTTACTGCCTGAAGAAGACCTCCATTGACTGGAGCCCAGTCATTACACTTTCCCAAGGCAAGGCTTGCCCCTATTTCCCAATGCTGTTCTTGGTGTCTGCCTTGCAGTTGTTTCCAGGTCTTATGGTGACCTTATGGGAGTCTCTGAAGGGGTTTTCTTGGCAGGTTTCTTCAGAGTGGGTTTCCCATGGCCATCCTCTGAGGCTGAGAGAGTGTGACTTTATCATCATCATCATCATCATTATCATCATCATCATCTATTTCTATTGTGCTGTAAATGTACACAGTGCTGTACATAGAAATGATCAAGTCAATAAAAATAAAACCTGCCAATCTACAAAATATGTATAAAACAATAGGCAATAATATAAAATAGAATTGGTTAAAATAAGCAAGCAACAATTAGAAACATCAATATCAACATCAACATGATGGACGTTTTTGCCATGCTTCTGGGAAGCGAGCGGAGGACACCTCATCTTATGGCATTATATTGACCCTGGGGTCCAACAATACATGGTGGAAATGCCCCTCACATCCCAAGATCACGAAAAGACCCCAGACATTTTTGACCGCTGTGGGTTACAGAGAAGTCCCTGATGCATGGAGCTGTGGGTCATGCTTTGCCCACCACATTTTAACCTGAAAGGGAAGCCCAGTTGGGATGGGGAGAAGCTGGTGTCACTTTTAAGGCATGTATTATTTAAGCATGAGCTGTTGTACATTATTTCAAATGTGTATTTTTATTTCTTGCAACGGAGTAGGGCCCAGGGCAGTTCACCAATGCTCCCAGAAAGGGATTTCAGAGAGAACTATTTTGGGTTCTTGGTGGGAAGAAGCAGCTGTATTCAATGGGCACAAAAGGAAGGTCCCAGAAGGTCCAATGCTTCAGACAGCGACTCTTCCCCAACCGCAGAGGCCCTGCTCCTAGGGATGCCATAACCCGGCGGCCCCCGTGACAATCACGCTTTTGGGGGGCCCCTCACGGTCACGGCCCGGTTTGGGGGGCCCCCACGCCTTGTTCCCGGTTCGGGGTCCGCTCCTCCACACACGGCTGTGCGCCACTCTCCCCACTTGGCGCACTGGCGTAGCCTAGAGAGCAGCTCTTTAAAACATCTGCCACTCAGAGCTATTATATACTGAGTGAGCCCACTTGGTATATATACCCTCAGGAAGCCTTACTTTTCAGGTTACAGTGAGCAAAGAAAAAAAGGCCATAAATTGTTCATGTTGTCTCCTCCTCCTCTCAGAGCAGCCCCACAGCCAAGCTCATTCACACTCCCAGGCTTTTCTCTCTCCCCCCTCTCTGCACTTTGAGACCCCTTTAACTGCCAAAGCTCAATGCTCTGGAATTCTGGTGTCTGAGGCATTTGGCCTTCTCTGTCAGAGAGCTCTGGTGCCACAATAGACTACAATTCCCAGGATTCCCCAGCACTGAGCAGTCTCAAACTGGACCATTTCCTCAGTGTGGATGCACCTGGGGAGGAATTCTGGGCACTGCAGTTCAACTACGTTTGGAGAGTTATGGGACTCCCTGTCAGAGATAGCTCTGGGGCCACAGTGTACTACAATTCCCAGCATTCCCCCGCACTAACCCAGGACAGTTAAGTCACTCTCAAACTGGATTATTTCCTCAGTGTGGATGCAGCTTTGGTGAGGAACTCTGGACATTTCAGCCCAGCATTGTTTTATTTCTACAGTGTATTTTAGACCAGAGACAAGGTGACCAGGCATCCTCCTCCTTTTCCAGGACATGTCCTCCATTTGGATCATGGCTAAGAAGCATGGATTTATAATTACTTTTTCCCCCCGATATTTTTATTTACATTCATTACCTTTGATCTGTGCTTTACATATTACTTTTCCATACAGTACACTCTATACAAAATTATAGAGTACATGTATTGAGTACAGTCTTCCCAAATTCTTACATGTTTCAATACATCTAACAAATATTTACTGTTTATGTGACCTATATATTATTCCATATGCTCTATCCAATATCTAGTTACGGATACCCATTCAGTTTCTCTTTTTTCCTTTGTTTCATTATTGATTAATGCAGTTAAGATGTTCATATCTTTATATTCTAATACCTTTTGTAGCCAATCCTCAATGCTTGGTATACATTCCTGTTTCCATTTTTTTGCTAGTAGAGTTCTTGCCGCTGTGATCAAATACAGCATGATTCTCCAAAGTGACTTTTCTGACTTTTCGCCCAAGAAGGATGTCATATTTAATAAATACAATTCGGGGGACATAGAGTATTGTATTCCAAATATTTCTTGTATACATTTATGAATTTTGAACCAGAATTTTTTAATTTTTTGACAAGACCACCACATATGATAGTAGGAACCTTTTTCTTTAAGACATTTCCAGCATCTATCATCCTTTAAATTGTAATATTTAGCTATTCTAGTTGGTGTATAATACCACCTGTTTACTATTTTGATATAATTTTCTCTAAGGTCTTGCGATGCTGTAAACTTATAAGATTTTTTCCAAGCCTGTTCCCAATTTTCAAACAATATTTCATGTCCCAATTCCTGTGCCCATTTAATCATGTATGTGGTGACTGTTTCATGTTCCAATTCTCTTCTTAAAAATAATTTATATAATCTTGAAATCTTCCCTTTATCTTCCCCCCAGATAATTTGATCCAGCTCATTAACATCCTTCTCGAAGCCTTCTCTTTTTAAATCTTTTTTATATCTTTGTGTTATTTGTAAATATTCAAACCATGTTGTGTTTATTCCATTTTCTTTTAAGTCTTCTTTGGATTTTAATTTCACATTTCCACTTCTTTCTTTCACAAGTAAATCCTTATATGTAACCCATTTATCTTTCTCTTTTCCCCTCACAATTAGAAAAGCTTCATCAATTGATACCCATTCTGGCAACCCTCTGTAGAATTTTCCTTTTATTATTCGCCATGTGTTTAACAATGCTTTCCTTATAAGATATTTGTTTATAGCCTTATCCGTAATTTCTTTGGGGTACCAGAGATGGGCATGCCAGCCACTATTCATATTGTTAGCTGCTAAGTTTAATAATTTTCTATCTTTTAACATTATCCATTCCTGGATCCATAGCATACTGCAAGCTCTATAATACATTCTCAGATCTGGCAGTGCACAGCCTCCTAGGTCTTTTTCCTTTTTTAAAATTTTGGTTTGTATTCTGGCCTTTTCCCCTTTCCATACAAAGCTAAGTATTCCTTTTTCCCATGTTTTGAATATTTTTTCGTTTGAAATAATTGGTAAATTTATAAATAAAAACATAAATTTTGGGAGAACGTTCATTTTAATTGCGGCAATTCTGCCTAATAAAGATAAATTGTATGTGTTCCACTTTTTTAAATCGTTCTCTATTAGTTGCCAGGTTATTTTGTAATTATTTTTAAACAGGTTCGTATTGTTTTCCGTTAGCCATATTCCTAGATATTTTATTTTTTTCTCTATTTTTATGCCTGATCTGATTGTCAATTCTTCCTTTTCCTTTTCTTTTAAATTTTTTGTTAACATTGAGGTTTTACTTTTGTTAATTATTATTCCAGAATATTTTCCAAATTCATTTAGTTCTTTCAACAGATGCGCTATACTTTTCAAGGGGTCTTCTAATACAATTATCATGTCATCAGCGTATGCTTTTAATTTATGTTCCTCACCTTTTATTCTTGTACCTTTAATTTCTTTGCTGTTTCTTAATGTATTATTTAATACTTCCAGGGTCATAATAAATAGTAATGGGGATAGAGGGCAGCCCTGTCTCGTGCCCTTATCTACCAATATGTTTGCAGTCTTTTCCCCATTAATTATTATTCGAGATTTTTGTTGCTTATATATTTGCTCAATATTTTTATGAAAAAATTTCCCAGTTCCATTTTCTTAAGAGTTTCCAACATAAATTGCCATTTTACATTATCAAAAGCCTTCTCGGCATCTAAAGATATAACTGCCAGTTTTTTGTCTTTGTGTGAGTTGTAATATTCCAAAATGTCTAAAATGTTCCTTATGTTGTTTCTAATCTGTCTCTTTGGCAAGAAGCCATTCTGATCTTTATGTATAATTTCCGTTAAGATTTTTCTAAGTCTATTACTTAATATCCAAGTGTATATCTTATAATCAAGATTCAGGAGTGCAATAGGTCTATAATTTTTTGCTTCCTTTCTATCTTTCCCCTCTTTTGGTATTATTACAACATCTGCATAGTCCCATGAAACTGGTTTGCCATCTTTCGCTATATTAATTATAAATCCAAATTGGATTTATAATTACATGGGTGTTTTTAGCTTTTATTTTTGGCCATGTCCTACATTTTTTTGCTTGGGTGCCCTACATTTTGGGGTGAGGGCATTGGTCACCTTGGTCAGATAGCTTTCCAGGGGTTTAACTGCCATTCTGCTGTGGTGCTGGAACAGACCACCATTCCCAGAATTCCATAGCATTCAGCTGAGGCAGTTAAAGTGGTCTCAAACCAGATGATTTCTCCAGTGTAGATGCAGCCCAAGCCTTTTGCCTCTCTTATGTCTGAGATTTCAAAGCCCAGCCCTGTCACCACAACAAACTACAAATCCCAGGATTCCATAGGATGGAGTGATGAGAGTGAAAGCAGTGTGCAGCAGCCTAAGTTTGCTTAATGCAGTTCTTAACATGGTGCACCTCTTGCCTACAGAGTCTCCCAGGCCCCAGCGGGGCCCTAGAGTCCTCCAAGGCCTTGCTGGGGCTTGGGAGAGGCTGTCTCCCAGGCCCAGCGAGGCCTTGGAGAAGGTTTAAAAATGTAGGACCTTTTTTTTCGTTAATTTCCTGGCCAGGGAATTTTTAAAAAATGTCCTACATTTTAAGCCTTGTCCTACATTTTTCCTAGTTTTGAGGTCCCCCGGGATGGCAACCCTATGTGTGATGCTTCGTATTTGGCACAAAACGCTTCCCCAAATGAGGCATCAGAAGGAAGGGTCTCTCCTCTGCCCCACTTTCCAGGAGGGAGGGGGCACCTCAAAGACCTTTTTACCTTTGGATCCCCCTCCCCTCCATGACCATGCTTCTTTCTTTGGGTCCCCCCTGCCCTCTCTTCTCATAATAAGCCCCCAAGTACCTGGGCCCCAAGGAATTCCCCAAGGAGGGGACAGGGAAGGAAAGAGGGAGAGGAGGCCTGGCAGGCCCCTTGCCTTTCTTTGGGGGAGAAGAGGGGCTTCCTTCCTTCTTATAATCTCCCAAGGGCCCCCATAAGACCCTCCAGCCATTCCTCTGAATGAATGAGGGCTCTCCACACTTCCCTCCATCCTCAGAACAGACTGTGAGGGCAGCAATGGCTTCAGGGACTGAGACTGTGCATGCACAGATGCCCCCAAAGACCCCTCCTCAGCATGCACAAGGATTGCAAGGGTGTAGATGCTGCTGCTTATTCCGCTGGCGATCTTTGCAGAAAAGGAAGGTATGCGCTGGGGCTTCAGCGGCCTCCTTCCCTTCCTTTCTTCTTTTGAGGAGACTGCAATGGAGCCCAAGGTGCAGAGCTGGACTCAGGAGGGAAACACAGGAAAGGAAGGCTCTGCTTTGGAAATATAGCTCTCTCTGTGTATCCTGTATGTTTGTGTGTGTGTGTGTGTGTATCTGTGTGTTTGCCTCTGCTGTTGTTATGGCTGGGAATACAGCTGAAGACTGAGGAGAGAAGAGAGGATCATTTTGGGCAAATTCAGAACTTCTGTGCATCAAAGAGTCCAGTGTGTTGAAATAGCAAAGAACTTTATTCAGAACACATAGAAATTCAGGGTTTAAGCCAGAACTGCCCACTCCAATCCAAACAATACATTAAAAACCCAAAATCTAAAACTCCACCCTCTTCCACACCTAGCCCCCCTCCAATTCCCACAGTCTATGTCCTACAGGTAACAAGGCCCCTTCTGCCATTCCCAGAAACTAGTCCTTTCTGTTAATACCGGCCTCCAGTTTTCTTCAGCCAACATCCCACAAATTCCAAAAGCTATAATTCCCATAACTATTCTAAACAGCTCTAACAAATCCCACCCTCCATTTACCTAACCTATACCACGACCCACAATCCCAGCCAAATATATAACCCAAAGCAATTATCTATACTATTAGTATTTAAACATAAACTTAACAAAATCCAACTTGAAAACATAAACAAACATAATATTGACAGACAAATCTCACAAACAAGATCACAAGGGCCTCTTTTTTTGCACTGCTGGATTGAAAATATATTTTTTGTATTCGTAATTGACAAATATGATGTTAGTTCACTACTGGGATTTGTATGGCTTCTCTCCTGTGTGGACTCTCTGATGTAACACTAGGTATGACTTTGAAGAAAAACCTTTCCCACAATGCTGGCATTTGTGTGGCTTCTCTCCTGTGTGGACTCTCTGATGTTTCATTAGGGTTGACTTCGAAGAAAAACCTTTCCCACAATGCTGGCATTTGTATGGCTTCTCTCCTGTGTGGACTCTCTGATGTTTCATTAGGGTTGACTTCAAAGAAAAACCTTTTCCACAATGCTGGCATTTGTATGGCTTCTCTCCTGTGTGCATTCTCTGATGTGTCACTAGGTGTGGCTTCCGAGAAAAACATTTCCCACAATGCTGGCATTTGTGTGGCTTCTCTCCTGTGTGGACTTTCTGATGTGTCACTAAGTTTGACTTCAAAGAAAAACATTTCCCACAATGCTTGCATCTATATGGCCTCTCTCCTGTGTGGACTCTCAGATGTCTCACTAGGTGTGACTTCATAGAAAAACATTTCCCACAATGCTGGCATTTGTATGGCTTCTCTCCTGTGTGGACTCTCTGATGTCTCAGTAGGTCTGACTTTGTAGAATAACATTTCCCACAATGCTGGCATTTATGCGACTTCTTTCCTGTGTGGATTCTCTCATGACTCAGATGTTCTTCTGTAAATAATAATAATAATAATAATGACAACAACAACAACAATAATAATAAGCTTTATTTGTATACTGCTTTTCCATGGACAATCAAAGCAGTTTCCAATAACAGTTTAACAATACATAATACATCATGACTCTGCTTCTTTCCCCTCAAGATGGTCGCCGGGAGGAGGGCTCTTCTACTTGGCAGGCAGAGGCCTGTTGTTTCTTGCCTGCTTCTCTCCCCTCAAGATGGTGGTCGGGAGAAGAACAATGACAGATAAGACTGGAAATTAGAGTTAAGAGAGGAGAGTGTTTCCCCTAGATTTAGCCCCTATTTATGCTTCCCTATTTGACATTAAATTAATAAAGTTGGTGTGAGTGACCTGAGCATGATCCTGTTGCAGATATCCCAAATCCATGAAACGATTGTATCCTTACTCATAGGAGCTAGCAAAGAAGAGATTGGAGGAGGACTGCCTTAAGGGAATCACTGGAAGAAGATAGTCAGAGAAAGGACTGTTGAAAAAATATTCTATTAAACATGTTTAGAAATACTTTGATTGACAGGTGGCATCATATCCTGTGAGACTGCCATAGAGTCCTGAGTCAGAGCCCAAGGCATCATGCAAGCTAACTGCAGAGGTCACTTCATGCTGTTTGGCACCAGGAGATGACTCACAACAATACAGTATACAGCTCACATGCAGATTGGTGTGGACTGGATTGGAGTTGTGTGTACAAGAGATGATGAAATTGAAGGAGAGGAGAGCTTGCAAATATTTGTATTATTTTGTAACTCAAGATAGATAGATTTTTAGTGTAAAAAGTGGTCAGTGTATTGCCAATATCTATATCTGGATATTTGCTTCTGTACTCTGCTATGTTATTGTTGACCTGCATCTGGGAGCGTCACCCTCAGATTGTGCTGTATATTGGCTTGTGAACACGGTAGGAATTCATAGCCCAGAAGGACCAGAGTGCCAGTGTGCTAATCCTTTTTGTCTGATTTATTTGCTCCAAGCACCCTTTGCATTCAATTTGGTTTCAGACCATTCTTCCCCCCAGGACACATTCTAAGGCGATTTAAACCCTTTTGGACACTTGGTTTCTGCCCCCAAGCAACAATTACAGTATAAATATCCGCCCTGACTGGCTGTTCTTTGACTTCAGTCCAATTACAGACAGACAGACAGACAGACAGTTGGTTTACATGGCTAAGCACCTCAATGCAGTCGCCAACCCCACTTGTCGCAGGAGCTCCTGACTTCCCATTTCAAACCCTCAGCAATTGGAATCAACATCCACGTAGGTAAAGTATTACCATTATGAAAGTCTTACATCTCTTGAACACTCCCACCTGTTATCTAGTTCTTGTGCATGTGTGCGAACACTTACGTGTGTGTGTGTGTTATGATTTTCCCCTCAATAAAAAATAAGAAGACTATTTCAAATGCCTTTGGAGTTCTGTGTGCTTCCAGGCCTGCTATAGTTAAGCTGAATCCTGATGTCGCTCTTGCCCCAACCAAACTTTATATCTCCTTTCAGCTAAGTAACAAATTCCCCTAAAAGCATAGCACTTGCGGGTGTCCTCTCCAGACTCCAGCATTCTGGGTAACAAAGGGCCTCTTGAATCAACCATGGAACTAAGCAAGCTCAGGTAGGAAAAGAAACATTAGAGAACATTGCCATTGTCCTCTAAGCCATTGCAGGGCCAACAGAGGGATTTTACCCAAGATGTCGCTCCAGAGTCTCAAAAGGCTTGAAGAGGGGCCAAAAAAGACAGGAAACTTGGTCAGGGATGGGCTGAGGAGCATTTGGAGTCAAAAAGTATTTGTCTCCATGGTTCCTTCCCACAAAACCCTACAATTGACAGTTTAGGATAGGATATTTAGAATCCTTAGAAAGTGGAGAGCAATAGTGACTTACTAAACTACAAATTCCAAGATTTCACAGAAAGCTGCTACGACAAACTATGTGTGAAAGGGATCTAGGAGTCCTGGTAGACCACAACTTGAACCTGGGTCAACAGTTTGATGCAGCAGCTAAAAAGGCCAATGTGATTCTAGACTACATAAATATGGGTATAGTGTTATGACAGGGGTTGGACTGGATGGCCTTTCTAGTTTCTTGCAACTCTTTGATTCTGTGTTATAGATTCAGGGAAGTAATAGTGCAATTCTGTTCTACTTTGGTCAGACCCTCACTTGGAATACTGTGTCCATTTCTGGTCACCACAATTCAAAAGGATGTTGAGAAGCTGGAGTTTATCCAAAGGAGAGCAATAAGGAAGTCTTTGATTCTATAATTCTAATGTGGAATCATAGTGCCATGATACTGTAGAATGAAGGGGCCCTCAGTCTTCATAGTAAGGGCAATGAATTCAGCTTCCTTACCCACAGAGGCCACATTCTCGTAATTCTCCATCATCACATCTTTGTACATAAGTCTCTGCTTCTTCGTCAGCAGTTTCCATTCATCCTCAGTGAAATATACCGCCACATCTGCAAAGGTCACCTGCAATAGAAAATAGCCCTCATCCAGAGAATGACAAATTAAAGGGGAGGGAGAAGCACATGATGCATCCCAAAAATTATTAGATCACCTCAGAATTTAGTCTAGCAAATAAACTTTAAATTCTGTTAGCAATGAAAAAAGGTACTGCCTTTGAGATCCAGTTTGTCTCAAATTCTTTGAATGTAATATACAATATAATTTAGGCCATGGCTGGGATATTAATGATAGATTAGAATACTGACTATCCCGACATGTATAGTACATTTATTTGCTTCCTTTCATAAATTGGCCCAGCAGTGACCCAGATGAAGCTAATACAATAGTGACTCACCAAAGAGTTGTTGTACCTCGGCAGCCTCCTTCTCTTGGAGCCCAATTCCCCCCGGTTGGCCTCTGTGTTGGCCATCAGGTGGGCAGGGGTCCTGGTGGTCCTGAACTTGGGTCACTTCCAGAAAGAGAGGCCCCAAAGCCGTGTACAAGGAGGCCGAGATGAAGGTCCTGAGAAAAGGGACCAGGGTTAGGATTGGCTTGGCAAGAAACCCTGCTGCACTCAAAGAGACAGAGAACAGCATCCTGCTGGTGACACACGCAGATGACATATGCCTCCGTTGCGCCTATGCAGAGGTGGGCATGTGCTTCCTAGCCCGATTCCACACGGAGCAACATTGGAGCATAGAGGGTTCTGCTCGGTCAGGCTTTCTGGCCTAGTGGCCTCCCATTCTCCCATTGGCCAAAACAGTTGCCCTCCATCCTCTAGGGAGTTCCCTGGTCAAGCAGGGCAGCAAAGGAGCTCTCTCTTCTATGGTTGCCCCCCTTCCATGGGATCCAGCCATCCTCCTAGGATCGGGGGGGGGGCACCAAAGGATTGAGCTGATGGGAAGGAAACACCCAATTCCCATGGCAGCCTTCTGCATGCAGAGAAGCCACAATTCTGAGAGTGTCTCTGCCCATGTGGAGAGTGCCTATTTTCCACACTGTTGCCTGGCCATCTTGGCTTGGGAATGTCCTGTTTTAGCCACAAGCAGGACTAAATCTTAGCCTGTATCCAATCCTATACTTAGTCCTGATCAGAGAAGAATCACTCAGTCTCTTGGATTTACCTATAGATTGACTCACCAGTCAATTATGGGTTGACTTGATCTATACTAGGTTTAACCAACAGAATTCAGGCCTCCTCAGATTTTAAATTCCGATAAGTTGCAATAGAAGTAGAAAATATATATACATAATTATGCATTGTATAAAATTCATTGTATGTACTTTAGTTTCAATAAAAATTAATTTAAAAAAAAGACTTTAAAGGCAGGAATGTTAATTTTTCCATGCTGCGTCATCATCATTGATGAGAATTTGATTTCTCTTTCATGCAGAGGAAGAGGAGGAGGAGGAGGACCACCTTCTTTATGGATAGATTAAAGAGCAGATCATTAAACAGAGAGTCTGTGACCATCTAGAAAGCAATGCCATAATCACAAAAAGTCAATATTAGTTTCAGAGAAAGAAATCATGCCTAACAAATCTAATCTCGGTAGATTATCCTGGTAGATGAAGGGAATGCTATGGATATAGTATATCTTGATTTCAGTAAGGTTCCCCATGTCTTTCCTGCAAAGAAGCGATTTTGGGCTGCATCAATAGAAGTATAATGTCTAGATCAAGGGAAGTAATAGTGCCACTCGTCAGGTCCCACCTGGAACATTTTGTCCAGTTCTGGGCATCACAATTCAAAAAGGATGTTAAGAAACTGGAGTGTGTCGAAAAGGAGGGCAACTAAAATGGTGCAGGATTTGGAAACCATGCCCTATGAGGAATGACTTAGGGAGCTGGGGATGTTTAGCCTGGAGAACTTCTGACAGTAAGGGCTGTTCGACAGTGGAACACACTTCTTCCTTGAAATGCAGTGGAGTCTCCTTCCTTTGAGGTCTTTAAGCAGAGGCTGGTTGGCCATCTTTCAGGGATGCTTTGATTGAGAGTTCCTGCATGGCAGAATGGGGTTGGACTGGATGGCTCTTGGGGTCTCTTCCAACTCTATGATTCTTTGATACTATTATTTATATTCCAGGTGTACAAACTCTGGCCCCTAGGCTGGATAAGACCTGTATTTCTTCAATGATCTGATCAATGGCCTCCCCTCATCACACCCCCTTCCCCATTTAGACACTGGTGAAAATATTCATTTCATTTTAAAAATGAGACAAATCTCTGAGCTTAACTGCTGTGTTTATAATATAATATAATAATAATAAATTTATGTATATAACACATTTCCAAAAAGATCAAAGCAGTTTACAAATTGACAATTACAAAATTTGTGTGTTTGTGTGTGTCAGTCATAGCAGGAGCATGAAGTATGTACCTCCTTCCTCTGCTTGCTAAAACCACACAGAAACTGAGGCATGTACATTTGTGTGCATTGTTTCTGAACGGATTTATTGTCAAAATCACAATTTCTTTACTTTTCCTTGTATGTTTTTTAAAAAGATGCACACTGCTGAATGTGTTGCACTTATACAACAAAAATCTGTAAATGTATACGTTTATGAGTGAACATTGCATCCTGGATTAAGCTCATTTTTTGGAAGTGAAGACATATGTAAATTTATTTTATAAACCCAGTGAAATCAATATCTCACAAAGTTCTAGTAAACAACACATACACACAGTCCCCATAAAAAGGACTCACTGGCGCACTGTGTGTCTGGGGTCTGGAAATCTCACTTCCACCTTCTGGGAAGACAATGCTGCCACAGAATGAATTTGGGGTTTTATTCCTGCAAAGAATGGGTTCAGTCTCTCAGTTGCAACCCTTCCACACAATCCTGGACTGAAACATTTAAACAAAGGTCCTCTTTCAGCTCCAGGAATAAAAGCCTACCTTCAGTAAAAAGACCCTGATTCCTGCAGCTCCACAAAGGCCTCTCCTTCAGTCCTTTATGGCCGGAGCTTCCCTGGGTCAGAGGCCGTCTCCTGAGCCGTAGAGAAGAGTTGCTCTGAGTGCGAAGGAGAAGGAGGTCCACAGGGCTGAGGAAGGGAAGGCAATGGGGAAAAGGTCAGTGCCAATGGCCATGGAGGGCAGAAGGTGGCAATGCCTAGGAAACGCCTCTGAGTCCCAGCCATTCTAGGAATGAGTGGCAGGAGTGAGTCCAGGGGTCTGAGGGGTCTCCTTTTCCAAAGGGGGAGGCAAGGACAGGTGGGACCAAAGGGAGGGTCTCTTTCCCACCTCTCTCTCCCAGCACCCAAAACCCAGCCTCCCCACTGGCCCTGGGTCCCCTGCCTCCCCTTCCTTGGAGCCTCACGGGCCCCTCCCTCCCTCCCTCCCCCCAAAATGGAGGGTCAGAGGCACAAAGGGACACCCAGCCTTCTTTTTGGCCCAAGGAGCCTGGCCTCCTTCTCGCTCTGGAGCCTCAGGAGAGAAAGAGGAACATCTGTTCTGTTGGGGCGGGTGGAAAGACGCGCTGTGTCCACCACGACCACCTGCAGAGTTGAACCACATCGACAGGACGCCAGGGAGAAGGAATCTGTGGAGATGTCTGCAAAGGTATTCTGGTCAAGAAGGAAATATTCCTTCACCATTGCAAATGGCCTTGAGCTCCAGGCTTGAGAAATAACTACAGAACAAGCCTTCACTCTTCATGAGGACTTTAATCTTTGTTTGCAATATTTACAATATATATATACACAGTGTATTGGACAACCGTCTCTAATACACACTATTTACACCAACCAACAATACTAACACAACCTGTGACGCAGCCACAGTAACACCATCCACAGAGAGGCAGTTGCTCTCACACACCAACTGTCTCACTCTGTCTCTCAATGACAGTTAGGAAGGACAGTTGACAGTTGCATCAACATTCCAATGATGCACTCTTCGAATGGTGACACATATAACTGCCACTAGAGCTGTATATAACTTGCACAACAGCTCCACCTAGTGGGTACATCCATGTCATTTCCTGACATGTTGAACTGAGGCTTCAGAGAATGTTCTGGAACATTATTCCCCACAGTCACAAGCAGGATAAAATGGCCACCAGAACACAAAATGGTTGACAGAAGCGAAAAAGTCCACCGGGACACAAAATAGCTCCTTCTGCCTCAGAGCTTGGCAGTTGGCAGTTTGAGGCCTTCAGGGAACCCAAAATGGAGGATAAAAGGGCCCTAAAGTCGGAAGGGACCCCAAACAGGATTTCCAAACTTAATAACACCTAAACATTTTCCTGATGCTATTGAAAGGAGGAACCTGATCCCCTCCTTAATTACAATCAATAGTGAAAGATATTAATATTGATATTTAGAGTGCCCATCATCCACAACTCAGGTCAGATCTTGACCGCTCAGGGAAGCCAGTCCAGCTGCAGGTGGCCGTCCGTCCCTCCGTCCGTCCTCCTTTCCTTCTGCATTCCTCATCTTTTCCCCAGCATCAGCCCCTTTCCCAAGAAGGCTGCATCCGCACTATAGAAATACTGTAAGGCACTTTGTCAACGCTCTCAGTGCTAGGGAATCCTGGGATTTTACCTTTGGGACATTAGCCTTCTCTGCCAGAGAGCTCTCATGCCACAACAAACTACAAATCCCAGGATTCCATAGGATGGAACCAGGAAAGTTAAAGCAGTTTCGAAACAGATTATTTCTGCAGTGCAGATACAGCCTAAGTTGGTTGTAAAAGGATAGAGGCACCCAAGTCAAATTTTTATCCTGTAAAAAATGGTTTTACTTTTTTAAAATATAAGCAGTTTGTTTTTCTGTCTAATCATTAATTTTGTTGTTCTTGTTTGTTTCTCTTTTTGTTTCTTTCATTCTTGGTAATATGAGTTATTCTGGTCTGTCTCCTTCCTTCTTGCCTCAAAATCTATTAATAAGGAAACTGGGGAGACTTTTAAAACCTCCCAAAGGAGCCACTTTTGGCCTTTTTCGGGGGAGAAGCCTCCTCTTAGAAGCCAAAGCCCCATGTTTGTGAAGAATAATAACACTTATATTAAAACTATCCTCCCCATTTCTGATCCCTTTTAAAACCCATGTTCCCCAGAAGGAGCAGAGCTGTGTAATAAGAAAACCCTCTCAGAAAACATACACACAAAAGACACACGAAGAGACACATTTCCTTCCTTTTGGCCCTAGGAGCCTGGCCTCCTTCTGACTCTGGAGCCTCAGGAGAGAAAGAAATGCCTCTGTTCAACTGAGGTCTCAGAGAAGGTTCTGGAACATTATTCCCCACAGACACAAGCAGCACAAAATGGCCACCTCTGTCTCAGCGCTTGGCACTTGGCGGTTTGAGGCCTTCAGGGAAGCCATAATGGAGGAGGAAAGGGCCCCAAAGTCGGAAGGGTCCTCAAACAGGATTTCCAAACCTTAACAAGACCTAAAATGACAAACCAAAAGGACATTCCCAGAGTTCCATAGCACTGAGCCATGGCCATTACAGTGGTGCAAAGCAAGAAGCCACAGGAAGGTGGCATTAATAATGATTAAGGTCTGGCAGCAGCTCTATCCTCCCCCCTAGGCCTGATAAAATCATCATCATCATCATCATCATCATCATCATCATCATCATCATCATCATCATCATCATCATCATCATCATCATCATCTTTGCTACAGTATGAGCGCCACCATTAAAAGCACTGAAATCCCCTTTGGGACTTCAGAGAGAGTGGGCCATGCCTAAAAGGACTGCTGGGCCTCCTTCCTCCCCTCCTTAATGGCAGCGGCCAAAGAAAAGCAGCAGCAGTAGACCCAAGCCAGGCCCAGACAGACCTCAGTGCATCAGTGAAGCCTAGTGGTTCCAGGCCGTGTCCCTCTGCTGTCGCTTCACTCCCCTCACTTCTTCCTCCCTTCCTGTCTGTCTCTTTATCTCTCTTACACTCTACTCCTCTCTCCTCCTTCCTTCCTGTCTCTCTATCTGTCTCTTTCTCCCTCTGACACTCTGCTTCTCTCCTCGGTCACTTTTCCGCACGCAGAGCTAAATAGAGAAGCAGAAGCTCCTCCTCTTCTTGAGGCTGGCCAATGGGGGCAGAGGACCTGGAAGACCCCACCCCCTGCCCCAGACTCACATTTTCTGTTCCAGAGGCCATTTTGTTTTCTGGCAGCCATTTTGTGTCCCTGGCCCTGATTGGCTGGAATCCCAGTCCCTGCCTCCTTGTGTTTTGGCGGCCATTTTGTTCTGCTTGTGACTGTGGTGAATAATGTTCCAGAACCTTCTCTGAGGCCTCAGTTGAACAGAGGCTTCTCTTTCTCTCCTGAGGCTTTAGAGGGATAAGGAAGCCAGGCTCCTAGGGCCAAAAGGAAGGAAGTGTGTTTATTTTTGTGTGTTTTGTGTGTCTTTTCAAATTGACACAGGTCTGCTCCTTCTGGGGAACATGGGTTTTAAAAGGGATCAGAAATGGAGAGGATAGTTTTAATACAAGTATAATTATTATTCTTCATAACATCAGGCTTTGGCTTCTAAGAGGAGGATCCCCCCCCCCCCCCC
>JACSCI010000281.1:13798-39927 GCA_016801065.1 Sceloporus tristichus | reverse complement strand
CAGGAGAGAAGCCATACAAATGCCAGCATTGTGGGAAATGTTTTTCTGAGAAGTCATACCTAGTGAGACATCAGAGAGTCCACACAGGAGAAAAGCCATACAAATGCCAGCATTGTGGGAAAGGTTTTTCTGAGAAGTCAAACCTAATGAAACATCAGAGTGTCCACACAGGAGTGAAGCCATACAAATGCCAGCACTGTAGGAAATGTTTTCCTCAGAAGTCACACCTAATGGCACATCAGAGAGTCCACAGAGGAGAGAAGCAACACAAATCCTAACATATTTGTCAATAACGAATACAAAAAATATATATTTTCAATCCCGCAGTGCAAAGGAAAGGCCTTTGTGATCTTATTTGTAAAATTTGTCTGTCAATATGTCTCTATGTTTTCAAGTTGGATTTTGTTAAGTTTAGGTTTTAATTGCCAATAGTATAGATAAGTGCTTTGGGTTGTCAATTTGGCTGGGGATTGTGGGTTGTGGTATAGGTTAGGTAGATGGGAGGTTGGGATTTGTTGCAGCTGGTTAGAATAGTTATGGGAATTATAGCTTTTGCAATGTGTGGGATTTTGGCTTAAGAAAGTTGGGGGCAGGTATTAACGGAAAGGGCTAGTTTCTGGGAATGGCAAAAGGGGGCCTTGTTACCTGTGAGGCAGAGACTGTGGGAATTGGAGGTGGGGGCTAGGTTTGGAAGAGGGTCATTTTTTAGGTTTTAGGGGTTTAAATGTATTGTTTGGATTGGAGTGGTCAGTTCTGGCTTAAACACTGAATTTCTTTGTCTTCTCAATAAAGTTCTTTACTGTTTCAACACACTGGACATTGATGCACAGAATTTCTGAATTTGCCCAAAACTGACCCTTTCTTCTCTCCTCAGTTCTCATCTCCATTCCCAGCCATAAGAACAGCACAGACACACAGACACAAACATACAGGATACACAGAGAGAGCTATATTTCCAAAGCAGAGCCTTCCTTTCCTGCCTTTCCCTCCTGAGGCCAGCTCTGCACCGTGGCCTCCATCGCGGTCTCCTCAAAGGAAGGAAGGAAGGGGAGGCCACTGAACCCCGGCGCATACCTTCCTTTCTCACAAAGGCCACCAGCAGCACCAGCAGCATCTAGGACCTGGCAATCCCTGTGCATGCTGAGGAGCAGCCTTTGGGACTATATGCGCCAGCACAGTCTCAGACCCAGAAGCCATTTCTGCCCTCACAGTCTGTTCTGAGGGAGGGAGAGAAGTGGGGAGAGCCCTTGTTCATTCAGAGGAATGGCTGGAGGGGAGAAGCCCCTCTTCTCCCCCCTAAAAAAGGTAGTGGTCCTGCAAGGCCTCCTCTCCCTCTTTCCTTCCCTGCCCCCTCCTTGGGGGATTCCTTGGGTCCCGGGTACTTGGGGAGTTGTTATGATAAATGAAGGCTGGTGGGACCCTTGAAGAGAGGCATGGCCATGGAGGGGAGGGGGATCCAAAGGTAAAAAGGTCTTTGAGGAGCCCCCTCCATCGTGGAAAGTGAGGCCGAGGAGAACCCCTCTCTTCTGATGCCTCATTTATGAAAGAGTTTTGTGCCAAATAGAAAGCATCGCACAGGATAGGATTCAATGGCATTTTTCTTGGGGTGGGGGGGGAGTTTTCTCTGGAATCCTGGGGGAGGGGGCTCTGGGGGGAGAGAAGAGCCAAAATCCTCTTGGCCAAAGCCAAAAGGAGGGAGATGGAGGGACCTCAAAACTCTGGCAATCCCCTGTCAACCTGGGAACTAGGCTTAGAGACCCACAGGATCCAGATTGGGCATCCTCCCTCACATACTTATCTTTTCCTTCACAACAACCCTGCAGAGGAGGACCAACAGAGAGACCCACAGCCCCAGAAACATCCCCCCCCCCAGTTCTGGGAGCATACTGAAAGGGCTTTTGACCCCCTTGAAGAAATGTTGTTGTTGTTGTTATTATTATTATTATTATTCTACTTTTTCCTCAATGGAATCAAAGAGGATTACAGTAATAAAATAACATACAATTTAAGAAATACAATTAAAATTCCAAACCCCCAACCCTTTTCCCAATTATAAAAACATTAATCAACCCTTAAAAAACCTATTAAACAGCAAGAAAATTTAAAACTTTCATAACACAATACAGTAAAAAAGTTTTTTTCGGGCAAGAAATGGCTTGTTTTCTGAAGGAGAGGTGGGAGGGCAGAAACGATATACATCAATAACAATTTCCATCACACTAACGATGGCAAGGGTAAGGGTCAGGGGGAGGGGGAGGCAAGTCAATAGATCTCATCTAGTCTGGAAAGAGGTCCGTCTTAATAGCCTTCCTAAAGGCTTCCAAGGTGTTAATAGGACGGATCTCATCTGGAGGTCATTCCAGAGTGAACCAACACCTTGTATCTTGCCCAGAAACTAATGGGCATCCAGTGGAGGGATTTAAGAACCGGTGTAATGTGGGCAGTTCTAGAAGCGCCTGTAACCAACCTGGCTGCCATATTCTGTACCAATTGCAATTTCTGAACTTGGCACAAGGATAGCTCCATGTAGAGTGCGTTACAGAAGTCGAGCGCATGTACTACTGTTTCAAGGTCTCCCTGCTCCCCGCCCCATGTCTCCGAATGATCTCACCCAGCAGCTTCATGTAAATGTTGAATAGCATTGGAGACAGAATCACGCTTTGAGGGATGTCCGACTTGAGCTCCCTCTTGGACGAAGTGACAGGAATCTGCCCGAGATGTAGGACCTGAACCACTGGAAAGCAGTGCCCCAATTCCCAACTCTCCCATATGTTCCAGAAGGATACTGTGGTCAATGGTATTGAAGGCTGCTGAGAGGTCTTCAATAGCACCAGCAGGGTCCCACTTCCCCTTTTCAAAGAGCTGTTTGATGCTCAGACGGAGGTCATAGACTAAGGTGACCATGGCCGTCTCTACTCATTAACCCGTCCTAAATCCAGTTTGAAATGGATGTAGAAAAATCCATTTCTTCCAAGACTGCTTGGAGTTGAATGGCGACTGCCCTCTCCATTACCTTGCCTAAGAATATTAAGATCCAAACTGGCCTGTAATTGTTTCTGTCCAGAGGGTCAAAGGAAGGCTTTTTTTAGAAGTGGTTTAACCACCACCTCTTTGAGGCAAGATGGAAGACAGCGTTCCCTGAAAGATGCATTAGTAATGTTTTTAGCAGCATCTTGATGGTATCTCCCTCTGGACAGCCAGCCAAGACGGGCAAGGATCGAGAGAGCGAGTCCTCTTTATCATACTCCCAAGGAGCTTCTCCACATCCTCAGTAGTAACTGACTCAAATTGATCCAGAAGAACAGTATGGGCGGAGGTGCAAGATACCTCTCCTGTCTCCTCTGTCGTAAGGCCAGCATCCAAATCAGCTCTTATGTGAGAGATTTGGTCTGCAAAGTAGTTATTAAAAGCATCACAACAGGCTTTTGTAGGTTCTAATAAAGAGTTCAGGGTTCTGGAAGCTATATATTAAATGGGACAGTGTTGAAAAATATGTAGTTTGGCAAATGGGTGATATAACCCAAGAAAAAAGGTTTAGTTCACAGAGACTGGAAGAATCTTAAAGTAAAAGTTGAAAGAATAGATGTGTATATGCAGAACATGTTCACATCTATAAACTGCACTGTCAAACATACTAGTGGCAACCAGATGACAGACAAGCGTCGGTGGGACCCCAAAAGCCATCAACCAACTGGAAAAGGAGATTCAACAGAGGGAAAAAGACCAAAGATTGTGATGAACTATCTAGAGAACGGGATGATTTTGATAAGGGACACTTTACGGTCTACAGAAGAAGATGTAAAGATTGCTCAGCGCACTCAAGGAATGTGGCCCAGTGAAACAGGAGGAAGCAAAGGCTTTTTACTAGATGAGGTGTTAAGTCCACAGCCGGTAAAAAGAAACACGTGGTCATTTACAAGGACTGATCCAGAGAAGACTCCTAAAAAGGACAAGGATATAATTGAGTTGATAGACTAGGAAACCAATATATTGTAGTTTGCCATTAGTATAATGGAAGATGAAGTATTTTCAAAACCATACTGGGAACGGGGCAAAGTGATTGGAGATGATGCTCCATCAATAAGAGAAAAGGGTTAAAAGATTAAATATGTTTGATAAAAACATTTAAATGGAACATATAAAGATCTAAAGTTGGGGGAAAAGGTTATTTAAGTGTTATTAAAATATTAAAACCCAACAAGTGATAAGGGATATGGATATAATATTCTAAACATATAAGAAAATGATGGTAAGTTGTTATAACAGGTAGAACTGATATTAGGCATATGTTTAAAAGGGGGACATACAGGAAAATACCAAAGATATTTAAGTTGGTTATTGATAAAACAAGTATATGAAGTATATCACATGTGTCACCTGATGTGTGTATAATGTTATATATAATGGGTAAGTATAACTGATAACTGGGAGTTCCTTGGACCATAGAACCGTTTGGTTCTGTGTCTCAATCAACCTATTAAAGGGGGGAGGTGTGTGACGGACTGACTTACAAACCAGCCAATCAGAAGCCAGAGACTCTCAGCCAATCAGGTGCTGGCTGAGGAGTTTGAAGCTTCCGCTTGGCAGTTGGGTGGAGTCAGTTAGGGTTTGAAATCCTGAGGGATGAAGCAGGAGTTCAGTGGGAGATAGTTATAGAGAGGATGGGAACAGTAGAGTCCAAGAGAGGACTGGGTTCCCATAGTTCCTGAGGGATGGTTACTTAAGGAACTGCTTTGTCCAGAGAGGGACAGGATTAGTTCTGGAGAGTCTGGAGAAGAGAGACTCAGTGGAATCAGACTCAGGAAGAGGGCTTGGGTTACATCATTTCTTGAGTGATAGTATAGCCTGCGTGGCAGAGTTATTATTATTATTATTACTATAGAGTTAAAACCAGGCCTGTATATATGTAACGAAAGAAGACATAGTAACAACTCCATCTCAAAGATATCTTTGCCTATTCTGTTTTAAAAATAAACTTATATCCTTGTTTAACCAGCCACTTGGTCTGTGTTTTAAAATCCATCCACACGACTGTCCTTCAAACACCCAAAGAAGCGTCGACTCAAAATAGAAGAGAGGATTGTGAATCGTTACATCATCTATTAGAGATTTAAATCTGGATCTAGGTTTTTTCCTGTCCAGATGGATTATTGCAGGTCCTTCTGCCGTTCTAAAAATGGTTTGTCATTAAGAAGGATAGTATAGTCTGAAATGAAAATAGTAATTTAGGCATTACGTTCATTTTAACTGCCCTGATCCTTCCCAAGAGGGACAGGTTGAGTTTAGCCCATCTATTTTTTATTATTATTTTGTTAACTTTGTATTATTGTCATGCTGATGTTTTAATTGTCTTACTCTTTGATGATGGAATAGCGGTATAGAAATAAATTTATTATTATTATTACTATTACTATTATTATTATTATTATTATTATTATTATTATTATTGAGACCTTGGTTGATATCATCCCATATTTTCTTGTAGCTGTTTTTAAAGAGGTCTCGGTTTTTAGAGCTGAACTCAACACCTAGACATTTGACCCTTTTTTCTACTTTCCTCTTGTAGATTTTCCTGATCGTTCTTTTGTTAAATTCATTGGTAAAATGTTTGTCTTATCCCTTTTAATCCGGAAACCTGAATGCTGTCCATATTCCTTTAATTTATAAAGCAGAAGATTAACACTTTCTATTGGGTCAGATAAGTATATCACCACGTCATCTGCGTATAGTTTAAGTCTGTACTCTTCCTGTTTTATTTCCAGGCCTTTGGTCTTCTTATCTTCTTTAATGCTAGGACTCAGAGTCTCTAAAGTGGCCATAAATAACAAAGGTGAGAGGGGTATCTCTCATTACAGGTAACGCCTTCGCTTTCCCCCCATTAATAATAAGTCTCACTGTTTGTTTTCTGTAGATTGCTTCTATACAACTGATAAAGTTATCTCCTAGAACCATGTTTCTTAAGGTTTCCAACTTAACTTCAAATTAACTTCATTGATCACTTTTTTGGCCTCGAGAAAAATCATAGCTGCTTTTTTATCTATTTTCTTCTCATAGATTTCTGTAATATCTAGTAAATTCCTCGTGTTGTTTCTAAGGTGCCTTTTTGGGAGGAAGCCTGTTTGGTCTTCCTTTATGATATTTTGTAGGGTTTTAAAAAATCTTTCTGCTAAGACCATTGCAAAGATGTTATAATCGTTGTTAAGGAGAGAAATCGGTCTGAAATGTTTCACCTCCAGCACCTTCTTACTTTCTTTAGGAATCAGTGCAATATCATCTATCCTCCAAGAGTCAGGCGTTCTTCTTTGTGAGGCTCTATTCATGATTTCTACTAGGGATTTAATTAGCTCTTTCTGTAAGCTCTTGTAATAGATTGCACTTAGGCATCCGGTCCTGGCGCTTTAGACGTCTTGGTTTTACTGATTGCTTCTAGCACCTCAGGAGCCGTTATTGGTTTATTAAGTCCAATTCTCTGTTCTTCATCAATCTTTACTACGTCTTTTCTGTCTAAAGAGTCTTGTATCCTTTTCTGGGAAATATATTCTTCTTTGTATAGATTTGTGAAATATTTATATAAACATTCTTTCATATGTTTTTGGTTGGAATAAATCTTGTCCCCTTCTTTAACACTTGAAAAGATCCTTTTCTCCTTTTCCTTTTTCTGTTCCCATGCAAACCATTTGCCAGGTTTATTATCATTCTCAAAGTGTTTCTGTTTGATGTACCTTGATTTTTTCTCCTGGTCTTCTATTAGCCATGTGGATATTTCCTTTTGAATCTTCTTCATCTGTTGTTGAATAATTTTGTTTTGGGGTTTTCTTTAAGTAATTGTTCCTCATCCTTTAACTTTTCCTGTAGTTCTTTCCAATTCTTTTCTCTATTTGTTTTCCTTTCGTAAGATTGCTTCATATAGAAACCCCTCATTACCGCTTTGCTTGTGTCCCAGACGATCTCTGGGCTGATTTTCCCATTCAGATTTTCTTCAAAGAAGGATTTAAGTGGGTTTGTTTTTGCTTTATCTAGAATTTTCCCGTCTTTTAACAAAGTCTCATCTAGTCTCCATATCAGTTCCTTAGGTTTATTCTTCAAAGGTAATAAAATTGGATCGTGATCCGATATAATTTTTGATAGGGTTTCTACTGCTTCCACCATTGTGCTAATAGTCAGGGAAGTCAATAACATATCTATTCTCAGCCAGGATTGATGGGTGTTTGAAAAGAACGTAAATCCTTAGACAGACCATACTTGATTCTCCAGTATCTTCTAATGCCAAGGCTTATTTTAATTCAAATAAAGATTTTGGCAATTTCCCTTGCTTTAAGTATATCTTGTTGTCTGCTTTTCTATCTATCTGAGGGCCTATCACCCCTTTCCAATCTCCCATCATTAAGGTCCTATCGCACATACGATGTGGCATTTGTCTTTTCCATTTTCCAAACAACAGGCCTTTATTTCCTAAGGGTACATAAACTCCCACCATCAGGATCCTTTGGTCTTGTAAAGTAACTTCTACGCCAACCAAGTATCCATTGGGGTCTGAGAATACCTCTTTAGATTCTCATTTATCCTTTACATATATCACTACACCTTTTCACCTCTTTTTTGAGGCTGCTATGTATTCTTATATGTATTCTTATACCTTATATCCTCTTTCTTTATATGGGTTTCCTGAAGGCAAATGACATCAAGTCTCTGTTCCCCTCAATAATGAAAAAAAGCTTACCTTGTCTTTTTGGGCTGTTAATTCCTTTAACATTCGATGATAGGATGTCCGTCTTTTCCCGTTTCATCATATTCTCCATCTATATCGTCCTCTCTTGTGTTTGGATCTGGTTTCCTAAGCAATTCTCCTTCTTCTGTTTCTTCTGCTAAGCTCTCTTCATCCTTATTCTCATCTCCTTTTCTGGGATTGTTTCTTTCTTCTTTCTGACTGTCCCCTTTATTAAGTTCTTTTTCATTCTCATGTATAAAATGTCTTGCTTTTTGTACCGAGTAGACTGGTATCTTTTTTGCTTGAATTGTAAAGACAGGCCCTGAGTTAGTTCCCATTTGTAGTAGATTCCATTGCTGCTCAAAACCTTAGTCAGTGGTCCATTATCCTTCCTCTTCTTTAACCGTTTCCCAGAGATAGCTTTAAACAATAAAATTTCTTTTTCTTCGATTTTGTTTTTTTTTAAATTAGATTTTATTATTTATAAAAAAACATATCAAACAGGGAAAGGGGATTTGGATAAACAAATAACCACCAAAAACAAATATACAAATATACATAACATACATACATACCAAAAAAAGAAACATAAAATGACTTCCTGTCTCTTATTCTGAATATTTTTTCTTTAACTATTTTTAATTCAAACTTTCCATGCTTATAAAACCTTTTTAGTTCATATTCCAATGTCATGTTCTCTACAGCTTCTTATTATATCTGTACCTCCTTTCTATTAACCATCTCCCTTGTTGATTACATATATTGCTATTCAATTGTAATATTTTTTACCAATAACTTTTCCTTTTTTTGATCGTTCTCCTTATCTGCGTTCATTACCATTTATAATCTGTTACTCTTTATTCCCTTTCACCGTTATTTTTATAAGATATATTATACATACTATTCCAATGACTTTATTCAACGATATTTTTCTAGTGGATTCCATTCTTCTAAAAACCTTTTGTTGCTTTCATCCTTGAGCAGTTATGTGAGTTTGTCAGCCGTCATCATATCAAAGATCTTTTCTTTCCAATCGTTTAGAGTTGGGCTTTCTTTACTCTTCCATTTTTTCGCAAATATCATTCTTGCAGCCAAAATTAAGTAGAACAGGAGTTTCCCATATCTTTTTTCTATTTCACTGTCCTCTATTATATTCAACAGATAAAGAGTTGGTTCCATTCTTATTTTCATCTCTAAAATCTTTTCCAATTCTTGATTAATCATTTTCCAAAATTTCCTGGCTCTTTCACATTCCCACCACATGTGGTAAAACGTCTCGAGTTTTGAGGAATAGTGCCAACATTCCTTGTTTGTGTTTTTGTAAATCTTGGATAATTTCATTGGTGAGAGGTACCACCTAAATTGAAGTTTGTAATAATTTTCTTTTATATCGTAACTCAAAGTGTATTTTAATATTGTTTTCCCATTGGGCTAATATTTTTCTTCGATTTTGAATCTTATATGAAAGTGTTGTTGGAGAATTGCTCCTTTCATCTGAGTTCTAACAAAATAAATCAGGATATCTCTGGGCAGTCTCTTCTGTTTTGCGACCCAGGAGCTTACTCTAAACATCTTGTCCACCTCAAGGAGAAAAGGATCATTATCTAGGTCCATAAATTCAGCCAAGGCCGGTATTATCCTTTTATATAGATCTTCGTCTTTCTGTTCAAGAAGACCTCTTATTCTAAAACATCATTCCCTAAATCTTCACTCTGACTTAATTCTTTCTGCTGTATCTTCAGTATGTTCTTTTGATAATTTCTCTATCTCTTTTCCCATTTTTTTTATATTCTTCCTCCAGGAATGTCACTCTTTCCCTGGTTTGTGTTAATTCTGATGTTATCTTTTCCAGAGAGTATTCATGTTAAGCAACGGGGTGGACATTAAACCAACAGAATCCCCAGACTTCCCTAGTCTTTAAGCTGAGGCAAATGCATTCGATGTGGTCCATCTTACGGATAGGTATCCTGACCAAAGCAAGATTGTCTTTATGGACCAAAGCAACGTCCCCTTACCTGCTTAATGATGGAGAACCCGGCTGGTAACGACTGAGCCCAGGTGGCTGAGCTATCATCACCCAGTCTGGTCTCCGTGAAACAAACCAGGTCAGCCTCTTGGTCCAGAAGGAGATCATGGACTATCTGCCTTGTATTTCTGACTGACCTGGCATTACATAAGAGCAGGGAAAGGTTCTGTGGCTGGTTTGGTATGCTCTCCAGCCCTTTTGGGATAGCAGGGTAAATGGAAGGGGAGATAGATATTTGTCAGGGTCCTAAGTGCAGCCCATCTTGCAACACAAAAGGCAGTACTTTGAAAAAGGAACAGCTTTCAAGGAAGAAGATACCTGCAATAGAAGTGACTTTTTTGGTCAGGAAAGAAAGAAAGTATAAACTTATCACTTTCATAACCATATCAATTAACTCCACCCCATTAACCAATAAAGCTAATTAATTGGATCGCACTTTCCTGCACAATGTCCTCCCATCCAGGATTCTGGCAGCGTTTCTAAAGACAATTAAGCTCTCATGTGCCTTGTCTCAACTACTGCACCTGTGGCCTTGGACCACAGAACTCAGCCACACAACAGTTTTAATTAACATTAAGGCTTAACTATATATATATATATATATATATATATACACACACATATATATAATATGAAACCCCATCAATCCGAATCTAATTCCAATCCTAGCAAACAATCACATTCTTTAGCCATGATCTCCCTACCTCTTTCTAGTATCTTCTATTAAAGCACATATTCAAACATGCTCTCCAGCTCTTTTGGGATAGCAGGGTGAATGGAAGGGGAGAGAGATATTTGTCAAACATATTATTTTAACCCACCATAAATCCCATCTATCTTAACTCTAATTTAAATCTAAACCTATAAACCTTATGGCATGAATCCCTAAATCAATAAATGCATGAATACATGACATATTGTGAGTTCAGGCTGGTGCTCCTTACCTGAATGAGACTGGCCCATTGCAACCTCAGGCTGATGCTCTTTGCCTGAATAATTGAGATGGTACTACTGTGACTTCAGAGGGGTGCTCTTTACGTGAAGGATTCAGACTGGCCCAATTTGAACAGGCTCATTATGACTTCATGCTGATGCTCCTTGCCTGAAAGACTGAGATGGGAGAGTTGTCACTTCAGACTGGTGCTGTGTACCTGAAGGATTGGGACTGGCTCATTGCGTGTCAGAAACAGTGTATAAGGGTTCTGTCATAAAGGGTAAAAATATTAGGGTTTGGTTATTAAAGTAGGAGTTATAGTTGTAGTTCATAGTAGGTAGTGTAGAGTGGTGGGTTATAGAAAGCATGTAGTGGGAAATGTTAGAAGGCCAGATGGAGTGGCTTTTAGATGAAGGAGGGCGTTTGGAGAGGGGCTGGGGTTGCAACTGGAGACTGGTTCTCAAGGAGGAGTGAAGCTGTCTTGGGAACACCGCTCTTCAAGGTGAGGCTGTCTGGGAGAAGGGAAGGGAAGTATAGACAACCTTGGTATCTATGCACCCTCTGCTTGTGTTGCTTTATCTTGGGAATTGGGGGCTGGCTTAGGGAGGGTTTGAGCAAGTTCCTTTGGACTTCAGACTTTGCAAAAAGGTGTTAATGGATGTTTCTACCTGGATTCATCAATAAAGCTTCTTTTGTTTCAAATGAGTTTTATTTTTTGAGCACAGGACTGACTCCAGATCTCACCGTTTGCAAAGTCTCACAGTTTTAACTCTAATGGAAACCCAGGAACAAGAAGAGTTCTTGGAGAACCAGGTGGTTCTGGAGATCCTGGAGGTGGAGGAGCAGGCGCTTTCTTCAGAGGAATTAGGGCCAAGCCCGAGACTAGGAAACCTCCTGAAGCTCACATCATCCAGGCCACCACTGGAGGATTTGGGTTTCCAGTCCCAGACTGGGGAAAGGAAGGACGCTGGGGGGCAGAGAGACAGCCTGGGACCTGGCAGTGGAGGAGTCGCTTGATAGCTGCCCCAGGACAGAAGAACCCAAGGTAGACGTTTATCGAATGGAGGAAGACAGAAAGGAATTAAAGGACCTTATGAAGTGGATGGTGTCCAAGTTAAAGATGCAGAGGAGGAAGATGTCAGAGGCGAACCGAGGGCAGCTGATGCTCCTTGCCTGAAGCATTGAGACTGTCCCATTGTGATCTTTGGTTTCCAAATCCTTCACCATTTTAATCACCTTCCTTTGGACACGCTTCAGTTTCTCAACCTCCTTTTTGAATAGTGGCGCCCAGAACTGTTGTTATTGTTGTTATTATTATTATTATTATTATTATTATTATTATTAACCTTTATTTATAAAGCGCTGAAAATTTACACAGGCACTGTACATACAATCTTTTTAATTGGACGGTTCCCTGCCCTCAGGCTTACAATCTAAAAAGACACGACACAAAGGGAGTGGTGGTGGGGAAGGGGCCTCTCTAGTAGGATAATACATATAAAATACACAGCAATACAGGAAATGATTCAATAAAACAGGCAAGAAAGGAACATCAAATAGCAAGTGACAATTATACAATGCCTGGGAATGCTGCCCTGAACAGGATGGTCTTCAACTCCGTTTTGAAGCTGGTTAAAGAAATGATGGCTCTTGTTTGCGGGGGAAGAAGGTTCCAGGAGTGAGGGGCAGCGAGTAGGAGTGAGGGGCTCAGGTGGGCTCTGACCAAAGCAGAATAGAGTGGCATTATTACTTCCCTTGATCTTTCTAGACACTATACTTCTATTGATGCAGTCTAAAATTGCACTGGCCTTTTTAGCTGCCGCATCGCACTGTTTACTCATGCTCAACTTGTGGTCTTCTTGGACTCCTAGATCCCTTTCACACGTAGTTTCATTCAGCCAGGTCTCACCCATCCTATATCTGTGCATTTCATTTTTCTGCCTTAAGTGCAGTAGCTTACATTACTCTGTGTTGGATTTCATTTTGTTAGCTTTGGACCAGCTTCCTAGTCTATTCAGGTCATTTTGAATTTTGATCCTGTTCTCTGGGGTATTAGCTACTCCTCCTAATTTGTTGTCATCTGCAAATTTGATAAGTATGCTCCCAATTCTGTCATCCAGGTCATTGATAAAGATGTTGAATAGCACTGGGCCCTGGACAGAACCCCACTGGACACCCCACTGGTCACTTCTCTCCAGGATGAAAAGGAGTCATTGTTGAGTGCCATTTCTTTTTGGCCGGTCAACCAATTACAAATCCATGTAACAGTTACCTTGTCTAGCTTGTTTCATGGTTTTTTTGTTTTATATACTATTTAATTTGGTTAACTGCAATAAGTGGCAGTTAACCAAAGTGAAGAATGCACCTGCTCCTCCATCACCAAGAGTGGGCACCAGATGGCGCTCCAGAATAGAAGTTGGCGAGAAGCCCAAAGGGGCTGCAGTGCCCTGAGTATCCACAAGAGGGCGGCATTGTATTAGGAATGTTCTTTATTGATAAAACCAAAGTCTAATGTGATTTTTCCATTGGCTCCCCATTCCTGAGGGGGCGCGGCCTCCTTCCCTTTACCTTCCTCCACTCCCATTGGCTGCCTATTACCCCGCCTTGGTTGCTCTGAAAGCAAAAGGACCACCGGAAGGAAATGGGGGGAATTGCAGCGCTGCATCATGGGAAATTTGCAACCAGGGAGTTTGCAGTGGTGAAACAGAGCAGAAGCGAAGTTGCATTCCACACCAGACCAATTCGGAGTGGAATCGGAGTGAGCTTGGAAGTGATTTCTGTGAATTTGCTTGTTACCAATTTCACCAAAATGAGGGGTCACTTTGGAATCACTGCAGAAGCCCCATGGAAGGAGCCCCCATAGAAAGCAATCGCGTTTGATAACACTCACGTTATTGCGTGAATTCGCATTGTTGGACCCGCAGTGGCTTTGGATCTGAGCTGCAAAGAGCTGCAAAACCCTCCGTGTGATAAACACAGTCTTTGAGATTTCACAAGGCTCTGTGGTTTTAGGAACAAGAAGCTAATTATCATAATTGTTGATGATGATGATAATAATGATAACAATATCCCATTCTCCCTTCTAAAGGGACACAACTGGAATTACAAGTTTAAGACAATAAACTCTCTTTCCCTGGAGTTTGCACCCATTGCTTTGTCTCCCAGTCTCCTCTGCTGGAAGGAGGGAGAGCGTGGAATTCTGGGAAAAGGCTGGCAGTTGGCTTGGAGCCTGAATAGGGTTCTAGAAGGCTGGTGCCTTTAACCATTGGCTGCTTAGGAAGAAGAAGGGCTCCTTCTGGGTTTCCTTAGCAGGAAAGGGAAGGTGGGGGCCTCGAGATGGTGATGGGGGACCCCCAAATTTGATTCCTCTGTGAGAAGGATGGCTGATGGGGAAGAGCCTCCATTTTGGAGCCAAGGATGGGGTCTGGAGGGTCTTCTGTAGGGAGGCAGCTTTGGGGGCTGGAAGCAAGGAAGCCCCCCTCCTCCTCCCCTCTTCTCCAGCTGCCAGGCCTCCTCTGCTCTCTTGGGAGTCTCTGTGGGGCCATGAGATTTTGGAGAGGGATCCAAGAGAATCAAAGGGAGGCTGGGACCAAGGAACCTCAGAATATGATCAAGACTGCAAGGTTCTTTCTGAGGAAGGAGAGGCAAACTAGGAGAGGCTGCAGCTGTCTGCTTTTGCCCGAGCCTCTGGGAAGGGCCCCTGTTCTCCTTTCTCCTTGGCTGTCTTCATGGAGGGCAGACTCCTTTTGCCCTTTGGACTCAGTTTGCAGCAATGGCAGTGAGCTCAAGAGAAGGGGAGAAATGGCAGCAGCAGGAGGAAACTGTGGCATTTGAAGAGCAGCTGAAAAGGTGGGAGGGCAGAGGATGAACCAGGGGAGGGTCCCTGCCAAACTGGGAGAGTTGGAGTGTATTCAGAAGGAGCTGGGCCTGGAAATGGAGGAGGAGAAGGGGGCCTCTAAAATAACCTCCATGGATGAGGAAGCTGGGCCAAGTCCATGACATACAATGGCCCAGTGAAACGATGTCCATGGTATAGGAGCCAGTGTGGCCAAGTAGTTTGAGCATAGTGGAACTACAACTATGGAGATCAGGGTTTGAACCCCAGCTCCAACATAGAAACTCACTGAGTGACTGGGCAAGTCACACTCTCTCAGCCTTAGGGGAAGGCAATGGGGAACATTAAATATAGACATTTAAATATTGCAGTTGCTATGATTGTTATTGGGTTGTTGTTATTGCTGTCTATCTATACATTATGATTTTGTGTAGATTATTGGAAGAAAAAATAGACCCATTAATATCAGTCAGACCCATGAGTCCTACCCAGCCCTCCTCCTATTGACATCTTTGGAGTGATGAAGGCTGAGGCCAACCCTAGGACTCTAATCCTAGCCCATTTTCTGGAAATTAAGGGGATGTACAGGCCGCCCCTTTTAGCACCAGATCAGGGCCATGGCAAATACGCTGCTTTTTGCACCTCCTTTTTGTACTGTGATAAGGCTACGCCATGGCCCTGATTTGGACTTTCCATAGTGCAAAAAGAAGTCCCTTTCTGTGCCAGGGAAAAAGTGCCATATCCACCAACGGTGCTGCATTTCCGCACTCCTTTGGCACTGCGTCATCTGAATGTAGCACCAGAGGAACGCCGTGACGTCACCTGCGATGCGGTGCAGTGTGCAGCATCACACCTGCATGCGGGAAGAGTCAGGGAGTGCGCTGTGCAGACGCCATCTTTGCCCTCATGCTGGCTAAGGATGCTGGTCTGTATGCCCCGAAAGGCCCAGTGCACTATCTTAGTCTTCCAGCATTCGCAAGATCCTCTCTCTGAGGGTTTGGAGGTGAGACTGATAATAATAATAATAATAATAATAATAATAATAATAATAATATCAGTAGTTAATATCCTGCTTTCCAATGGATTTATTTTGAATTTTAAGGAAGGTTCAGGTTTGATTTGCCCTTTGAGCTTGTTCAATTGTATTTTTGGTTTTCCGTGAAAGATTGCATAAATGTGTGCAAATAAAAAACACATTGTATTTTCTGCAGGTGTGGAAAGAACCAAGATGCTTCCAAAGGAAGGGAGAGAAGCGGAAGGACCCTCCTTTGTGGAAGAAACTGGAGGAAAGAAGACCTCCGGAGAGGTTAGTGTCCAGACTTCCTTTTTTGTGCTGGAACCATTGGGAATTTGACTGACTAGGATGCAATGGGACTGTTATTTACAATCCTCTGTCTTTCAGTGAAGGCTGTTTTCTATTGCATATTACCTTTTGAGATGTGGCAGTGTTCTTCACAGAGGAGGAATGACCATTCTTGAGTCCAAAGCAGAGATTTCTGTACAATGAGGTGATGATGGAAACCTATAAAATGTGTCCTCTGTGGGTAAGGACCCATTGACCTTCCTATAGAATGGGGGCAAGGGCTCTAGAAAGCTACATTGCATGCAACACTGGTTCCAATTTAATTTTTATAGTAACATCTTGGGAAATCATGGAATTTGTAGTTTGTAGTTTCTAGAACTGCCCACATTACACCGGTTCTTAAATCCCTCCACTGGCTGCCCATTAGTGTCTGGGTAAGATACAAGGTGTTGATTGTAACCTTTAAAGCCCTACATGGCTTGGGTCCAGACTACTTGCAGGAGTGCCTTCTTCCACACAATCCTCCCTGCACTGGAAAGTCTCCTAAAGTCTAAGACTAGATTGGCTACAACAACCCAGAGGACCTTTTCTTCTGCCATTTCTAGGCTTTGGAATGACTTTCCGGAAGAGATCCGTCACATCACCACCTTAGAAGCCTTTTAAAAGGCTGTTAAGATGGATCTCTTTTGGCAGGCCTTTCCAGATTAGGGCTTTTCACTGTCACCGACACTGTTATTGATATCGATACCCCGGCTACCTTGCATAGATAGAAGTTCTCCCCTCAGCCTCTCCACCCAATCTAGTCTTCACATGTGTTTAAAGAATAAAGGAGGTAGGAAGGAGAAAGATGTAGATGGTAATAATAAGAACAAAAATAAGAACAAGTGTGATGTATGTTTGAATTGTAATTTTATTGATTGTATGGTTGCTTATTCTGAAAATAAAAATAATTTGAACATTATTTACAGTTTGACCTCAGTATCTGCTGAGGTTTGGTTTCAAGTAACCAAAATCTGTGGATGTTCAAGTCCTATTACAAACAATGGGGTTGTAGTATGATGTGCCTTACATAAAATGGTAAAATCAAGGTTGGCTTTTTGGGGATATATTGAGATGCAGAATCTGTGGATACTGAGATCTGACTGTGAAATGTTAAAAAGCAGTTGAAATCATCCTATTAAGAGAAAGGTAACCCATGTAATTGGACCCATGGAGAAGTGGTCAGATGGGACCAAGGAGAATGTGTTTCTTTGGTTGTCTTCCCTGGAAAGAACTGAGAATCTTGGCCAAGGTGGGAGTTGAGTCAGTTGAGGCTGAGAGAAGGAGGAGAGACCTCAGGACAAGAGCATTTCTCTGGGTTACTTTGCCTGTTTCCTAGTTTATGTTAGTGTTTTGAGTACTGTCTTCCTTACAGTGGAACCTACTCCTGCTTTATGAAGGCATCACAAGTTGGACTGGTTGATCTCACCTGAAAGCATCCTTCTTATTCATTCATTCCTATTGTACGTTCTTTGGACTGTATGGTTGTGTTATTTATTCAATTTCATCCCACCTTTCTCCCATGGGTGGCTCTCAAGGTGGCTTAGAAAACAAAATGTAGAATCAACAAAAGCATATTTGGGTCTTCATTAGTCCAAAATGGCTTGCAGACACACCAGCACCACCACCAACAGCACCACAAGGCAATGTCACACCCTCTTCCCCTCCTTTCTTTCAATGGTCAGATCCCCAATTTTGTCACATCCCTAATTTTGCTTTAGGACTAATCTGCCCCATTTTCTTCTTTCACAGGCCAAAGACAGTGAGGTCAAAGTTGGAGATAAAGGGAACCCACCACAGGGCCCTGTCTGCATTGCAGCTGAGAGCAAGGCCATAGCTATTTCGGAACAGGAAGAAGAATAGGAGGAAGAGCAACTGGACCAGGAAACATTTGACATTTTAAGTTTTCTGCCACTTCTAACATGCTGAAAACATGCAGAAAAGAGTATCCATTGAACTCTTCTGCAGCATCACATTTTAGATGAGCTGATTTCCCTCTATCCTTAGCTGTCTAAAGCAATAGGCAAGTTTAAACAATTCCTCCCATGTTACCTCCCACCCTTCACTTTCACATGGCTAATGTATAGCCTCTCCTCTCTGTTTGTTCCCCTCTTCAGTGCAAAGAGAAGATGCGGCCAGTCAGGAAAGCCATACAAGATCTGGACAACCCAGGCAAGGGGCGCTCGGTGGAAGAACTGGAGAATCTTATGCACAACTGTCTGTTGAAAACAGGCGACCACATCGTCAAGTGCTTGAAAGCTTATTCCAACAAGCAGGAAACTATACTCTGGCAAAGGTAAGCCTCACCTACTTTCCTGCCAGGCCTTTTGCCATGGAATCCAATGACCCCGACGGAAAACCCAGGATAGGGATATAGAAATGGAGATTGTTTGGCTCTCGGTGGCTTCCCTTGAGGTCCAATGGACACGGCAGATTGCGGTCTGGAACATAGTTGAATGCAGGAGCAATCATGGGTCTTGGCTTCCATGTCGACCTGTTCTCAGTTTTAATACCCTCTAAGATGCTGAGTTTGAGGGATATGGTTCAGCACCGTCAATAGTTGCCTTAAAATCTGAGACTGCGCATGTGCATATACTTCCAAAGGCCCCTTCTGATCATGCACAGAAATCACCAGGGCCTTACTGCTGCTGCTGTTTATTCCACTGGCGGCCTTTGAGGAAAGGGAAGGAGCGCGCCAGGGGTTCAGCAGCCTCCCCTTCCTTCCTTCCTTCCTTCCTTCCTTCCTTCCTTCCTTCCTTCTTCCTCCCTCCTTTCCTTCTTTTGAGGAGATTTTGAAGAGGCCGCAATGGAGCCCAGGAAAGGCAGGAAAGGAAGACTCTGCTTTGGAAATAGCTTCTCTGTGTATACTGTATGTATATAGATATGGACAGGTTGCTTACCTGTAACAGTATTTCTTCGAGTGGTCATCTGCGAATTCATACAAATGGGTTTTACTGCGCCTGCGCAGTGCTGTTTGGAAACTTCTAGAATCACTGGGCAAAGTACACTTTGCAACATATAGAAACTTTTTGGCGGTAACCCCGCCCCTCTCCTATAAAGCCCCGGTTCCCGCTCTTTTCCCCAGTTCCAAATTTTTCCGCCCAATAGGCGATGTAAGACAGAGCCAATAAGAGCAGGACACCGAGGGGAGGATGGGCGGGATTTGTATGAATTCGCAGATGACCACTCAAAGAAATACTGTTACAGGTAAGCAACCTGTCGTTCTTCTTCGTGGTCTCTGCGAATCATACAAATGGGTTTAGACTGACAAGCTTAGTTATAAGGAGGAGGGAGTGTCCTGAAACCAAAGCATAGGGTAAAACAGGTGTATTTATTGTAACAATAAAAAACCTTTGAAACCCCAACACGAGTCAGTCTTTATCATCATAAAATCTCCATATAACAATAACCTTGCAGAACCTGAGAAGAGGGTATATAAGGTCATGCAAGACCAATCAAACTGCAAAATTGTGTAATCATAGTAATGACACAATACATTACAGAATCTGACGGGAGAGAGAGTCATGGAAAACATTTGCCATCCCAAACCCCAGAGTACAAAGGAGTATTAAGCAAATGTGCTATAGCCAGACATTTCAGACAAACAATCAATGCAACCCTGAAACCAATACAGCCCTCCCAAAAGCTGCATCTCTCTTGGCCCTGGTCTCCAACCTATAATGTTTTATAAAAGTCAGTGGCTGGGACCAGACAGCCGCCTTACAGACATCCATCAAGGGAATGCCTGCGAGAAAGGCAGAGGACGCCGCAACCACCCTAGTCGCATGCGAGCGTATTGTGACCGGTGGTGGTCTGCCCGACAGTTCATAACAAAGGTGGATGGTGTTAGCCACCCATTTGGACAGTCTCTGGGCCGACACCGGTAGTCCCTTCCTCGGTTCCGAGTAACATTGAAAGAGTCTTTCGGAACGGCTCGAACCCGAAGTTCTGTCCAGATAGAACGCCAAGGCCCTGCGCATGTCCAGCATATGCAGGTTACGTTCGTCAATCGTGGACGGGTTTGGAGCTAAGGAAGGCAAAACAATGTCCTGACACATATGGAAAAAGGAAACTACTTTAGGGAGGAAAGTAATGTCAGTTCGGAGCACCACCTTGTCCTTATGGAACCGAAGAAAAGGTTCATCCCTCCGTAAGGCACAAAGTTCTCCCGCTCGGCGGGCAGAGGTGATGGCCACTAGGAAGGCTGTTTTCCAAGTGAGCAGTCTTAAGTCAGTTGTGGCCAAGGGTTCAAAGGGTTCAGATTGGAGGGCATGCAGAACCACCTCCAAGCTCCAGGCAGGGGCCGGAGGGGAGACCTGAGGGTGGAGATTGTTACAACCCTTTAGAAAGTTTTTAACAAGGGGGTCCCTGAAAAAGGAAGGTAAACCATTGTATTGAAAATAAGAACAAATAGCGGACAAATAACACTTGACGGACGTGATACACAATGACATCAGGAACTCAAGGACCACCGGTACCGTAACCTGATCTGGTAGGAGGTGTTTGTCCTCAAGAAAATGCAGAAACCTTCTCCATTTGGAGGCGTAGGATCTCTGTGTTGATGGTTTCTGCGCGGCTTGTATCACCGTCCGTACCGACGGTGGGAGTGAAGTCAAAGGAGTCTCCATGCCACCATCGGTAGCGAGTCGATGTCCGGGTGTCGGACTCTCCCGCTCTGGAGAGTGAGAAGGTCTGGACGCAGTTCCAGCCGAAGAAACTCGCCGTTGGAGAGATGGAGCAGCAAGGGGAACCACGGCTGCCTCGGCCACCATGGCGTGATGAGGATCGCGTCGACGCGGTCCCTCAGCATTTTGGAAACGACCCTGGTGATCAACGGGAACGGGGGAAAGGCATAAATCATCTCCCCTGACCAGTCGAGAGCGAACGCGTCTCCGAGGGATTTCTCTTGACGCACTCGAGAACAGAACTGGGGACAATGGCTGTTGGAGGCCGTTGCGAAGAGGTCGATCAGCGGGGTACCCCACCGACAAAACAGGTCGCTGACAGTCTCCGGATGGAGCCTCCACTCGTGGGAGGTCGAAGCCGTCCTGCTGAGGCGATCTGCCAAGGTGTTTTCGTCTCCCGGTAAGTGGATTGCCTGGAGAAGGATGCCCCTCGGGATGCACCAATTCCAGATTCTCAACGTAATGTCCAGGAGGGTCGTTGATCTGGTGCCTCCCTGCTTGTTGAGATAATACATTGCTGTCGTGTTGTCCGTTCTGATGAGGACCACCTTGTCTGTGATGATGGATTCGAAGGCCCTGAGAGCTTTCTCCACAGCTAGCATCTCCAGCGCATTGATGTGGAGGGTAGTCTCTAAAGGGGACCACTTCTCCCTTATACAGAGGTGTAAAAGATGAGCGCCCCATCCCTCCATTGACGCATCCGTCGTCAAAGTCAACTGTGGCTGAGGATGGGCGAAGGGCATGCCGACGCAAATGTTGCGGGAATCTAGCCACCACAACAGGGAAGCGGCCATGGGCCTCGGGACGGTGAGCCATTTGTTTGGGGGATCCGACACGGGGTCGAAGACCGATAGGAACCACGACTGCAGGGGCCTCAGACGTAATCTCGCCCATGGGGTGACGAACGTAGTGGACGCCATGTGTCCCAGAGCTACCTGGACGTCTCTGGCTCTCACTCTCCTGTGGGCTCGAACGGCCTGCACGGCAGCCGACAAAGTTTGAAAGCGGTCTGAAGGGAGATACGCGGTACAAGTCACGGAGTCGAGGATGGAGCCGATGAACCGGACCTGCCTGGTCGGGATCAGGTGAGACTTTTCCAAATTGACGACCAACCCCAAGCTCGAGAGGAGGTCTAGCGCGAAGCCAATGGCGTCCTGAAGCTCTTCTCGCGATGGGGCTGTAAACAGCCAGTCGTCGAGATATGGGAAGACTCTGAAGCCCTTTTGGTGAAGGTAGGCGATCACGGGGGCCATGCACTTCGTGAAGACCCTCGGAGCCGTGGCCAGTCCAAACGGAAGGACGTTGTACTGGTACGCGACGGAGCCGATGGCAAAGGCGAGGAATTTCCGGTGGGACTCTCGAATTCCCACATGAAAGTAAGCGTCCTTCAAGTCCACCGTCGCGAACCAAAGATCCTGGTGAAGCAAAGGCAGAATAGCGGCTAAGGTCACCACACAAAACCGATGGTATTGTAAGAAAGAATTCAGACCCCTTAAGTCCAATATGGGTCTAAGTCCACCATCTGGTTTTGGTACCGTAAAATACCTGGAGAAAAAAGCCTTGGACAGAAATTCTGGTGGCAGGGGTGATATGGCTCCTTTTTGAAGGAGAGAGCGCACTTCGTCGAGAAGGGTGTCCGAGGGGGAAGTAGGGAGGAACGCTCCGGTGGGAGGGAGGTCTTCGAACTCAAGGGCGTAGCCCCTTCGGACGATGGTAAGAACCCAAGAGTCGGAAGTGATGGAGGCCCATACGGTGGTAAAGGGCCGGAGGATGTTCAGAAAATAGGGGCAAGGTGAAACGAAGTGCGCAGGGGGGCTTCATGCCCTTTTCTTGGGTTGGTCAGCCTCCTGCCTTCGCTCCTTACGATATTTGGGAGGGTAAGGCCGACGACCGGAAGAAGACGAGGATTGGGATGGATACCTCTGTCGCTGGGACCCCTGTTGAGTAAATTGGCGATCCTGATAGAAAGGTCTCTGGGACTGACCTTGTTGGTGGTGCCATGGGTGGAGCCACTTCCGAAACGGAGCAGGGTCTGGAGCCGACATGCCGTGTCTTCTAGCCGCCGCCTTCATCCTAAACTTTCTGTTTAGTTTGTCGTCGGTGTCGGTGTGGAAGAGGCCCGAGTCGTCAATGGGTATTTCCTCGATAGCGGACCGGACACTCTGATTAAGGTCCGACCCGCGGAGCCAAGCATGACGCCGCAGCGCAATGGAAGCTGCCATGGCTCTACCAGTACACTCTGCCATGTTCCTCGAAGCCGTGATCAGCCAGCGTCCGATAGAGTGTGCCTCGTCCCTGATTTCAGCCAAGGGGCGCTGAGTCTCATCGGGGACCTCCGGAGCAATCGGGGAGATCTGTTCCATGAGGGCCTGAACATAGGCCCCCATGCAGGCGGTGTAATTAACAGCCTTGACAGTGAGCGCCGAAGCCGTGTACGCTTTCCTCGCGAGAGCATCTATCTTGTTGGCCTCCTTGTCCAATGGAAGTGCGGATTGACGCTGGGAAGCGGTGTGTTGGGCACCTTCCACAATAGCGGAGTTGAGGCGAGGGTGAGAAGCCAGCCAAGGGGCATTCGGGGATGACACCCTATAGAGAGACTCTATCTTGCGTGGCGGTCCCAGAAGAGAAGCGGGGGTATCCCAGGAGCGCTTGACAAGCGACTCTAGTGAAGGCAAGAAGGGTATCGAAGGCGGAGTCTGCACTCGCCCTTGTACTCGTCGCTCGATTGGATCCTTAGCCGCCTCCTCAGGGTAGGCCAACTCAATGTCCAAGGCACGGGACATTTTAATGATGTGTTCAGAAAAGGAGCGTACGTCGTCGGTCGGCGAAGCAGGATCCGGCTGATGGAGGCTCAAGGAGAGGGCATCCGCCCCGTCGTCGTCATCCGAAGGCACCTCGGGCTCAGGAGGCAGGTCTGGCTCCGAATCGGAGGGGATGGTATGGACCACGGTCTCCGATCTGGGTTGGGTAGCCGCACGGCAAGGGGGAGAACGAGGACGCGTTGTGGTGCAAGATGTCTCGTTTCCATGACCCCGATGGTCTCTAGGAGGGAACTTCAACATGGCGACATCCCTAGGAACAGCCATATAAAATCTGTCAGACTCCGAATCGTAGAAGTACTCGTCGACATCGAGGTCACGTGCTGGCGAGGGTGTTGGTGATCTCCTCCTACGAGAACGGGTCTCCTCAACCTCAATGTCGGCCTCTAAGGCGTTTGATGAGGTGGATGGTTGTATGACTGGGGGACAGCTCCCCACAGTGGAAATATCCCTCGCGGCGGACCTCTCCTGTGGGGAGGGATCCCTGATGGTGCTTCGCCGATCAGGGGATGCCGGCCGGCGGTCCCTACCAAGCGGGGAATGAGATCGGGAGCGAGGGCGGCTCTGGGTGTCGTCATTGATGGTCCCGGGCTCGGGACGGGATTCGGGACGTTCCCGGGACCTAGCCTTTTTCGGAGCCTGGGCCTCCGGAACAGGAGTGGTCACAGCCGCAGCCCTCTTTCTGGAAGAGACCGAGCCCTTTGGAGCGTCAGGAGGAAAGAACGAGATTGGGCTATCTGAGACCCTTGAACTCGACTTAGCATGGCCCCCAGCATCAGAAGTTGTAGTGGACGGCCCTGAGCCACTCGCCTTGGTGGACGACGAACGCTCCTTCTTGTCTTCCTTGGCGGATCTGTGGCCGCCCTTAGGTCTACTGGGGCTTGGATCAGCAGAAGTGGCTGCCTGGCGGGACTTATGACCTGTGGTAGCCCGCTTGGAAGTCGTCACCCCCTCACGGGCAGAGACTGCTGCCATTCGGGAGGACCCTGCATTGGATCTATCCGCGTCCTGGGACTAGGAAGTAGAGCCGGACTTAGAGGAGCCCCGGGCACGGTCGGCCTTCTCGAAGTCCTGGGTAGGCAAGGCTGGCGGGGCACTAGCCGGACTGGCCTGGGCCGAAGGCAGGGGAGCCGCGGTGGAAGCAGAGGGGGCCGAAGAAGGGCGGGAGTCTCCCTCCCGAATCTTCCCGTGGGCAATGGCGGAGGTTAAGCGGGGCTCCCGATTTTTCCTAGCCTGGGAGGACATGGACTTACATAGCTGGCAAGCCTTGGCATCATGTTGTCTCCCCAGGCAAAAAAGACAGGACGAATGAGGATCCTGAACAGGGACTTTTCCCCCGCAGACGTCACACTTCTTAAAAGGCGGCGACATTCCGAGACGACAAGCCCAAAACTGAGTCCAAAAGCGTAGTCAACGGTCCTTTGGTCGAGCGGGGGGGGGGGGGAGAATCAAGCGAAGTCCACAAACAGTCCGAGTCAATACCAGTGATTCCGAAAGCTAAGAGAGCAAAGAGCGAAGTTCCAAACAGCAGCCAAGCGCGGCGGAAAAATGGAACTGGGGAAAAGAGCGGGAACCGGGGCTTTATAGGAGGGGGGCGGGGTTACCGCCAAAAAGTTTCTATATGTTGCAAAGTGTACTTTGCCCAGTGATTCTAGAAGTTTCCGAACAGCACTGCGCAGGCGCAGTAAAACCCATTTGTATGATTCGCAGAGACCACGAAAAAGAAATATATATATAGATGTATGTGTGTTTGCCTCTACTGTTCTTATGGCTGGGAATGTTGCTGAGGACTGAGGGGAGAAGAAAGGGTCAGTTTTGTGCAAATTCACAACTTCTGTGCATCAAAGAGTCCAATGTGTTGAAATAACAAAGACCTTTATTGAAAACACAGCCAGAAATTCAGTGTTTAAGCCAGAACTGCCCTCCCCAAGCCAAAGAATATACTGAAACTCCAAAACCTAAAACTCCACCTTCTACCAAACCTAGCCCCCACCTACAATTACCGTCATCTATCCCTCACTATTAACCAGCCCCACTTTGCCATCCTTCTCACACGCACAATCTCTCCCCGCCCCAAACATTCGAAGAAGCTAGTTCCCTTTCTGTTACTATCAGTCCCCAACTTTCTTCAGCCAACATCCCACAAATTCTGAATGCTATCATTGCTATTCTAGCTAGCTGCAATAAATCCCAGCCCCCCATCTAACTAACCTAAACCACGGCCCATAATGCCCAGCCAAATTTATAACCCAAAGCGATTATTTATACTAGTAGCAATGAAAATCTAAACTTAACAAAATATAACATAAACAGACATATGGACATAAAAACCGTACAAATAAAATCATGAGGGCCTTTTCTTAGCACGGCTGGATTGAAAAAAGATTTTTGTATTCCTTCTTTACAAAAATAAAGTTCGTTCACTGCTTGGATGTGTGTGGTTCCTCTCCTCTGTAGCCTCTCTGGTGATTGAATAGGCCTGACGTCCAAGAAAAGGATTTTCCACACTGCTGGCATTTGTAAGGCTTCTCTCCTGTGTGGATTCTCTGGTGTGTCAATAGGTGGGACTGCTGAGAAAAACAGTTCCCACAATGCTGACATTTATATGGCTTCTCTCCTGTGTGGATTCTCTGGTGTGTCAGTAGGTTTGACTGTTGAGAAAAACAGTTCCCACAATGCTGGCATTTGTATGGCTTCTCTCCTGTGTGGACTCTCTGGTGTGTCAGTAGGGTTGACTGCTGAGAAAAACAATTCCCACAATGCTGGCATTTGTATGGCTT
>JACSCI010000280.1:0-42230 GCA_016801065.1 Sceloporus tristichus | reverse complement strand
TAATAATAGTAATAATAATAATAATAATAATAATAATAATAATAATAGGATTTATTTATATGCCGCCCAATCCGGGTGGCCTACAACAGAGGGGATAATAAATGGTTCCCTGCTCTCAGGCTTACAATCTAAAACGACATGACACAAATGGAGAAGGGAGTGGTGGTGGTGGTGGGGATCAGGCCCAGCATTCTTCTCTCCCTCTGAGGCCTGGACCAAGGCAGATGGACTGGAGGGAGGGCTCTTCTTCTTCAGGCTAGCCCTGATGGAGCTGGGCCTGTCTGCTCACTCCCTCCCAGGCTGAAGGATGACAGATATCATGGACAGAGGGCTGTTTATGGTCAGGATAGCCCTGATGGAGCTGGGCCTGCCTTGTCAACTCCTTCACAGGCCAGAAGATGACAGTTATGGAGGGAGGAGTCTCTTCCTTCAGGCTAGCCCTGATGGAGCTGGGCCTGCCTGGTCAACTCCCTTGCGAGCCAGAAGATGACAGTTATGGAGGGAGGAGTCTCTTCCTTAAGGCTATATAGGTGCCGCCCATCATGAGGACAGCAAGCCATGATGGTGGCATCCTCGCAGACTAGGGCTGCTGGGCATCTAAATGTGCAGCCTCCTATAGCCCTAGTTTTCCAGGAGGACTCCGCAAAATGCTTGTCTGTACCGGGCCAGTGTTACTGTTCTCAAAGACACTCCCACAGTCCTTCTTCTGGCTTCCCTTCCCTAAGCCTAATTAATAATCCTGCCTCTCAGGCTATTCTATCCCACATGGTCTTTCACTTTAATAATTCCCTCACTTTGAGTTCTTTATTGGATATAAGTCCCTCACTCCTGGACTTTAACCCAATTCCTCCCTGGAACCCTCAATAATCCATCCCTCTCTGGACTCAACAAGACCCTATCTGCCTTTTCAACTGTCACTAATGGAATTTTCATCTCCTCCCAGCCAGCATTTCATTAATTGATGCCAGCTGACTCTTGATTGGCTATTGCTTGCCTGTCCTAAATCTGCCTGTTCTCTCCAGCTACTAACTGAGTTTTTGCTTCTGCACTCTGCTGTGTAAATAGCTACTACTGAGGGCAAACACCTCAGACAGTGCTGATAGTTGGCTTCTCTAGTGGGCCTAGTTTTTGTTTTTGTCACTGCACACCTGCAGGGCATAGAAAAGAGCCAACATAGTTAGCATGGAAGCATGTCTTCTAGTTGAAGCATGCAGCTTTTATTTCAAATAGCAAATGATCAGAGCACAGTCATTTTTGAATGATTTTATTGGCTATTGTTGTTGCTGAGTTTCTCAAATTGTATTAGATTGCAATTGGGATTGGTTTTATTGAGATTATATTTTGATGTTCATGGTTTTATGAGGTGATAGCTTATTGAACCATAAGGAGAAACATGAAAGAAGCTGATGAAACAGAAATTAAGATACTTGTACAATAATGTTGACAAATTCAAGCAAGGGAATTCTAAAATCTTATAATTTACAAAGAGATTGTAGCTTCCTCCTCACCAAGGAAATGTGATGTGCTGTTTCAGACTGCACCTGGGGATTTAGAATACTGAATTGTCTATATCTATATTTCTATGTCTATTTTTTATGTCTGTCTGTATGTCTTTCTCTTCCCCCTCCACTTCTATAGAAGGGAGAGAAACTACAAATCAGTGATATGTACATTTGGTATCCAAATGGGATAGCCTTAATGTGCAAGATTTTTGATAAAATGAACTCTGCCTTGGGAAATGTTATTGCAATGTGAAAGTGGCAACACACAGTGAGTTCCTCCAAGAAACTCAGACTGGAGGGAGGAGGTGAGGAATCTAAGTATTGTTCACTTGAGAAATGCCTTTGGTTATGGTTATCTCAGTCTGAGCCCTCATTCACACAAGGCTAAGTCTAGTCTCCAAAATAGCAGGCTAAAATATGTTATTTGTAAATACATTATTGAAGATAGTTATGATCAATTGCTGTAGATAATAGGTTACAGCAGAGCAAAACTATTCCAATTTTTAATGTGAAGTCGAAGGCTTTCATGGCTGGCATCCATAGTTTTTTGTGGGTTTTTCGCGCTATGTGGCCATGTTCTAGAAGATGCCAGCCACAGATGCTGGTGAAATGTCAGGAATAAACTCTTCTAGAACATGGACACATAGCCTGGAAAAAAATCACAAAAAAACTATTCCAATTTTTGTGGGCTAACAAATGAGGGAACACCCAATGTTCACTGGGTCCATTCTTATCTTGGATGGAAGCCAATGTGACATAACAAAACTGGTGATTTCAAGCAGAGGTGTCAGAGTACATCTCTCTGTTTTCATGCAGCTTTGAATGCAGTGATGAGGAGCCAAATGAACAGTTCAGTGATGTTCATGTACTTTTAGCTAGAAACTCATCCCATCCCAGAAATGCTTATATGCAGGATGAAGAATTCAGTTCTGAGTATTCTGCATATAGTAATGTAATGTTTTTAAATCCATGGCAGGCTATCTATGGCACACTGTCTCAAAGTTCCAATTTCTCCCATGGTACAACCACCATCCTGGCCTATCTAAAAAAATTTTGGGGGAAGTGTTCCCTTTAAGGCTTTTTGGCACTATAGCTCTCACGAACCTTAACTAGCATACTAAAAAATGAAGGGTAAGTTATAACCTAGGATCATTTGGAGGGTCATATATTGTCCATCCCTGAGCTAGGCTCAGAATTCTTCTCCTCCCTATGGAACAGGGTATAGTCTCAACCACTTACCTATACTCATTTCACAAACAAAACCTTTTGGTTCCAGTTCATTTACATTGTCAGTCTCAGGCTGCTTTAATAAGAGGCAGTATAACATAAAACAAATCGGAGCTGCAAATTATCTGCTGTGGGACAAAGATGAGACCATAAATGCTGCAGACCAAGCTAACAGGGATATATTAGAACTTGTGATCTGTGAACACCATGACATGAAGGCTGTTTAAAGAAACTAAACAGTCATCTAGGAAAATGGGATCAGGCAGAGCGTTTGCTGTTAAACTAGAATAAAGATATAGTCCCAATTTTAATGGGCCTTTGCGCCACCCACGTCATGTGCTAGGGGTTGGCCGAGGACGTAGCGTCCATTCCAGCCTCACCCCTAGCACATATATGTGTCTTAATGTTATGCAACATTTACTAGTGTAGCATGGATGATTTATCTATTTCTAGAAAGCCAGCTTCTTGCTAAATATCTTTCCCCAAATCTTGAAATTCAAACTGAGGTTGTTCCCTTCCAAACTCCTTGGCTTCCAGAGCAAGTCAAAGAACCACCATAGAATCATAGAGTTGGAAGAGACCGCAAGGGCCATCCAGTCCAACCCCCTGCCATGTAGGAAATCTAAATCAAAGCATCTTTATCCATAACATTCCCCTTTGGCATCCATTGATGTTCTCTAGGTCATTCTCTCCTGTACTTATCCACAAGTATGTCCATACATTTAACAGCACTGTCCAGACCATTACTGTCATCATTCACTACAGGTATCAGAACAGGATAGGTGAGAAGGACCTCTCCATCTGAAACTTAACCATATGGAGAGCAAAAATTCGTACCTGGCATAAAATAAAATGAACAGCTGCAACCTATATTATTAACCAGAGAAGGTTAATGGGGTGTGCCAAGAATAAAGAGGTCAAAACTGAGCAATGCCAGTCTTTATAATGGTACACCTTGTGTCCAATGCCACAATACTTGTACACCCAGCCTGCAGGAAGCCCAAAGCCTGGGATGCCCCAGTCCAGCATGGATCATAGTTTGCTGTCCAAGGAAGCTGCCTTCAGGCCAACAGAGAACATTAGTGGAGCATGGATCACAGGACTGACAAAATAATGCTTCAAATAACTAACAGCAATCTGCCATTTCAAGCTATCCAAGATCTGGTCCTGAAGTGAGGTAGTCAATTTGCTCTGACTAATGGCAAGTCGGACCCTCTTTAGCTAGAGGTGAACAAAGAATCCAACTGCTATATAAAACGAGGACTTGCCTGTCTCTGTAATCCATTGAGAATGGGCAATTATGTACCTTTGCCTTGCCAGAAATACAATTATAACATCGTGTTCTCCTGTTCTTCAGCAAAAAGAAAAGCTTTTGAAAAGAAAGTTCATTAAACCAGAAATACATTTCGGCCTTGTCACACAATTCGCAGCATTTTCTATCTCACTCACAAACCAGGCCAAATACAATTTCCAGCTTCAGAAATAGCAATGGGTTTTGAAGATCCAACAATGTAGAACAAGTTTAATTAAGTGGTGTGCATTCTAAATAAAGTGAATGGTTTCACATCTTGACATTTTAAACTAGAAAATTCAATCACAGGAACAATGAAGCATAGCCAGTCTCTCCCTCCACCCCTTTCCTGCTTTTAACTAAGTTTTATTCCATTCTCCTGACTGATATTTTGGTTCAGTTCTGTCACTGCAGTGCAATGATTAAACAAAGCTTTTGCATATGTTTAGACAGAAATTGTACAACTTTTTTATTTCATCTTATCACTTGTACAAAAAGGTCTGAACCTTCTCTTTCCATCATTAAATGCTGATGTTGAAAGATAGGGGGATGCCAGTTATCATTTGGAAGCTCAGATATATTTAAATTAGTCTTTGAGAACATTCTGTGAGGCTTTCCTAGCTAACAGATTCAAGTCAGCTCAGATTAGAGCTGTGCTAAACCTTGTCTATCCATTTCTTCAATCCTGAGAAAGGAGCAATGAAGAAAATCTAGTGAGATGTTTGACTTTTGGTCACTGTAATTTGGAAAGGACTTGAAAGCACATGACAATATCTACATTCATCAGTGATTCATAACTCCCTCCCCATCACTTAAAAAAATATTTTTCATTCCTTGACTCCACTAACACCTTAATGGGGGGAAAAAACTCCTCAAGACAGATCAGACCAGGGGTGCAAATACACTGTAGAGATAATGCAGATTGACACCACTTTAACTGCCATGGCTCCATCCTATAGAAACCTGGGATTTGTAGTATTGAGGCACCCGCACTCTTTGGCAGAAAAAGCTAAAGACTTTGTAAAACTACAAATGCCAGAATTCAATAGGATGGAGTTACATCACTTGTGGTGTTAAATTGTTTCTAGTGTAGATGTTCCCAAAGTCTGCTCCAATACTACTGAAAGAAGTCAGTTTGATGTTGCTTTAACTGTCATGGCTCCATCCTATGGATTCTTGGAATTTGATATTTTTGTGGCACCAGATCTTTCTTACAGACAAGACTAAATATCTCACAAAAGGACAGTCCCAGAATTCCATAGCATTGATCCATGGCACTATCAAACTACAGTCATTCTGTTATATAGATGCAGCCCTGCTTCAATCTAGGTTACTGTGCTGATCTATAACCATAGTAAAATTATTGATATTAATTGATCCAGATTACAAGACACAGTAATTAGTTAAAGGAACACATGACCTGATTTCTTCTCTCTCTGAGATTATTAAAGGAAGCTCCCTTGCTTGTGATTTCATCATCTGAGTAATTAAGTGATACAACCTAGACCCATGTTTGTTTGTCCTGTCCTTCTGGTGGAAGCTCCTGGAGTAACATGACAGCAGGTCTACACTGACCAGAATACTCCATGCTGCTCCCGGAGTATTCTGGTCCTGAAGCTGTCCTGAATTCCCTTCATTACCTGGGTGCTCCAAAGTGATGCCAGGCAGTTGTCTGTACCCGTGTCCTGCTTTGCTGCCACCAACATAGCCAGTGCAAATCACTCCCTCTGAAGTAAAAAATGAGGTATCAAGCATAGGTCACATGGTGTATTTCACTTAAAGGATGGATTTGGAGTAGCACCAGGAGATGTAGGCTGATAGAACTAGCTGGGCTTATAGAACTAACTAATCATGTTATTTTGGCAATTAAAGATTTTATGCATGTGTATTACAAAATTCCAGATTTTTTTGAAGGGGGGGAGGATTCACAAAAATGGTTAGAATTCAAAAATGAAAACAAACAGACCTCACAGTAGTTAAGGTGTCTTCAAGTATTAATTCCCCTTTTCTCACTGAAGATGAGAAAATGTGTCGGTATTTTTTGTATCCTACATCAGATAGATGGAAGGCCTTAAATAACCCAGCTGGTACTCACTCTATCTCTGGAGTTGTATATAAATTTAATACATAAATGAACATTTAAGGGTGCACCACATGCTGTCCTTGTAATTATACCTTTCTTTCTCCACTATTTAGGTTTGCATTCATTTAAGGATCATTTTCTTTTCCACAAGAATGTAATTTGCATAATAACAAACAATTTGTATTCTTCTGAGATCCATGAGTGTCTCAAATAAATTTAAATACCCATCAGACATACATTTGAAGTGCTTTCTCTGAAGGATTTCTGTGCTCTGTCAAGGCTTACACAGAAAGAATGTCTGCATGTAGCTCCCACTTCACCATTTTGAAGATCAGGCCTTTGGTATATCAAATTGTTTCATATTTGAGACAGGATAACATCTGACAAGAAAAGCAGATCAAGATTTGTTGTCTGTGTGTCCTCCTGACTAAAATTAATATAATGCATGCTAATGTTGATAGAGTGACCTAATTACACAATTGCTCACAGGAAAAAAAAATCCATCCGGATAGGCTACAAAAAGCAATTTGTTGTTGTTAAATACCCTCAAGTCACCTTCGACCTCTGGTGATTCTGTGAATGAGACGTCTCCAAGACACTCTATCTTCACATCCCTTTCAATTCCTGTAGATTTAGGATTGTGTCATCTTTGATTAAGTATAACCATCTGGTATGTGGTCTTCCTCTCTTCTTATTGCCTTCTATTTTCCGAGCATTATCTCCTTTTCTAATATGTCTTCTCATAGTGTGCCCAAACTATGACTGCCTCAGTTTAGTCATCCTGGCTTCTAGGGAGAGTTCACATCTGATTTGGTCCTGGACCCATTTGTTTGACTTTTCACCTGTCCACAATATTCTCAGCACTCTTATAGCAATAGCAAGTACATTTTTATACCACTTATCAGTGCACTTAATCAGCCCCCTAAGCAGTTTACAATGTGTAAGCTAATTGACCCCAACAAGCTGGGTACTCATTTTAATGACCATGGAAGGATACCCGGTTGAGTAAAACCTGAGCCCCTGGCTGGTATTGAACTCACAACCTTGCGGTTCATGAGTGAATGGCTGTAGTACAGGCAATTAACCACTGCAGCACCAGGGCTCTTTTCAGCCATGTTATTTTGGCTGAACTCTTGTCCAGTATGACATCTCAAGTGAGTTGATTTTCTTTCTATAAGCTTTCTTTATTGTCCAGCTCTCTTAAAAAGCTATACTGCATATTTAATTCTTGGAGAGGGTATGAAAATATTATGGCTGAAACCATGGTGTAGTGGTTTGAGTGTTGGACTATGACTTTGCAGACCAGGGTTTGAATCCCTGCTGGGCTATTAAAGCTGACTGGGTGGTCTTGGGCAAGTCAAACTCTCTCAGTATTAAAAGAAGTTGTGGGCAAACCCCTCTAAAGAAACTTGTCAAGAAAACCCCATGATAGGTTCATTTAGGGTCACCATAAGTCAGAAATGAGTTGAAGATACATAATATCAAACACTACAATATATCATACTGGCAGTTAGTCTTTTTCCAGGATTATACAGTGATGACAATGGAAATAAGACATTGTAGTGACTGGAAGGATAAAGCTGCTAGCTCTAAGTATGGCGCTGCACATACCGGCAGATGGTGTGCCCCCGTCATGTGCTAGGGGTTGGAACCATCCATATTGGCCTTACCCCTAGCACGTGATGGGGGCGTCAAAATGGTGGCACTCTGTATACACGGGTGCCACCATTTTGACTCAATGGACGCATAGCATCTGCACGTCCCGTCGCACTTGTGACATCATGAGTGTGCCATTTGCACACTTGAGCATCACAAGTGCGACACAAAAAGAACCCACTTTTTCCAGGTTCTTTTTCCGCCGCCAGGAAGCCTCACTGTTTGGCAGCTGAGGCTTCCTGCCGGCAGAAATGAAGGTGGCAGCAGAGTGCCCTTTTTGGGCAGTCTGTATCCCGCCTATGTCTTTCTCCACTGCCTGACATTTGGGTTGGATCCTTCTTAGTCATGACCGGTTTCTTTCAAGCATAGTCTGATTCAAAGGAGGGCTTGAATTCCCTCTTTTGGGTGTAGACTTTTTCTGGACAAAAACTGAAAAAAATGGGGCCTATTTTATTCCATTCATATTTGTCACAAACTGAATGTCATTAATAACAAAGGAATATTAATGGTTACAAATGGGTTCATTTCCTTACCTCATTTGTAATAACTTGGTTTTGGTTTATTTGAAGCACAGTATTCTTCTGTAAAAATCTGCCTGTGATTTGAGATCTCTTTTTTTTGGGGGGGGGGGGTATATATGCGCCATCATCCTCACAGGTATATTTGGTAAGAACAAAAGAGAGGCCTTCTCAATGACTGTTCCTATGTTCTGGAACTCCATTCCCAGAGAGGCTAGACTAATATTCTCCTTACTATCTTTCCACAATGTTTTTATTCCCTTCGGACCTTTGAGAATTTATTTTTAGGGAAAGCATCATTGAATAATATGCTGGATTTTTACTTTTTTAATGGATTATAATTTTAGCTGGTTTTAATTTAATGATGGATTAATTTCTTTTAAACTTTTGTATGATGTGATTTTTTAGGCATATTTGATTCCACTGTTGTAACCTGCCTTGTGTCCCAAAATGAAAAAAGTGGGATATAAACAATAACCTGTCACCACATATTAGTGGTTCAGTGGAGGCTTTTTTTCCTGATGAGATCAGGAACAGTTGGTACCTGCCTCTGGATGTCTGCTATTTTGTTTTCCCCCCAAACAGCAAGAACTCGTTTTTGTTTTTTAAGAGAAAGAGAATTCATCCTCTAGTCATGGTCATTCTGTGATAATGAAATGGCTGCCACCAGAAGCCAGCTGTCAAATGTTATTTCCAATTGTGAGAACCACTTCCAAAACAGGAAAGAAAGAAAGAAAGAAAGAAAGAAAGAAAGAAGAGAGAGAGAAAGGTAATGAAACATACAAATAATAGACCTAAAGAAACCAAATGGTCAAATAACTAAATAAATATTATTTATCTTTTAATTACATAAATGAAAGGATTAATTAAATCAAACAAAAAAAAATGCTTTGTCTCAGCTATCTCAACTGCTACCCAGTCTTGCTACCTAGGGCCTCATCAGATGGGGCAGGATAGCATAGGCTGAGCCCATGCTATCCTGCCACCTGTGTTCATCTGGGTTAGTTCCTGGACTGGTGCAGGGATAGGTGAGTTTTCACACACCCATCCCTGCACCAACACAGAACCCAGGCAATTCTTTACCTTTTCAGCATGCAATACATCTGAGAAGCCCCCCCCCCCCCCCCGTTGCCCCATCTGACATGGAACTTGGGCACCTGGCTACACCTTCTAAGAACTGGAGTTTTAAATAGTTTTCTTACTGAACATGCATTTTTCTCCTTTAAATGCAATCTATGTTTCTAAACATTTAATTGGACTGCTTTAAAAACAACAACACTGTTTCTGAATGATCTGGCAATGACTAATCCATTATTAATCAAGAATATCTCATTGTGATTCCTTATTGATGTTTATATATTGGCATCTTCTCTCATATTTTGGTTTCTTTCCTTTCTCACAGATCAGTCAAACTAGCTATTGTACTGGCGCCAATCTCTCCCTGTGCATTTTCTCTCCCTCCACAGATAAATTATTCTATCTGTCCCTTTTATCCCACTCAGAACATAACTGTGGAAAATGGCCTATAAAATTTTTCCATCCTATTTAGGGTTATAAAAATTGGGTAGGAAGAACTAGCCTCTGGGGTAGAAAGAATATTCAAAAATATGCTCTCACTCTCTCACTCTTACTTTCTCTCTCTCACTCTCACTCTCTCACTCACTGAAACCATGCTTCTTGGATTTTGGGAAACCCAGGCAAAGATAATCCTGATTTGATGACCACCTTTCCACTTTTTGTTTTATTCTGCACAAAAGTTTCACAGTTATTTTGTGGAAGACTGTATTTTCCTGCAAAAACCCCCCCAAAAAATACTATTTACTGTAGTGAAAATGCTAGTTCCTGCCCGTAAATTCTTTTTAATTTGCAAGAATGCTGGATATGTCCCCAAATACAATATTTTCTATTGGGGATGGGGGGGATCTATGAATTTTGTACAGAACATGTGCTGAACTCTGAATAGTCTTCAAACACTGGAAAACTTTCAAAGAGGTTTTCACAGCAGCAACAAAATTGTTTAAATTACTCATTGCGTCCTCTGACAACAAAATCAGAGAAGAATGTCATTCCTACTGTTTATTAAAGTGACAGAGAAATTATCCAATAGTTCCTTTAGGTTTGGACTCAATAGCTTCTTATTCAATGAACAAGTGATTTTTTTTTGTTTATTTACTGCACTGCAATTTTTTACAATGTTCACAATGCCCTCAACTCAGCCTTATTCTTGGTTGTTCCCCATTCCCATGCTTAAAAAGCAGAAAATGACAGTATTCATAGAAAAAAAGAGAGAGACTATGGATACAGTTTTGCAAAAATTGTTTAATATTCCATTGGAGAGAAAATTATCCCAATATGTTTCAAGGAGAAGGAAAGTGGCAAATTTTGTGGCAGTATCAGCAACTGGCAACTTCTATGTCAATAGGGAGGTGAGTACACTCCAGGTTTTGAAAACTATCCAACCAAGGTGCTGAACTTACTTGGAAGATAAGGTTAAGCACACTTTTGGATGGATGGCTGATGGAAAGATGTGAAAATTTCATTATTATTATTATTATTATTATTATTATTATTATTATTATTATTATATCTCCTTAAATCCCATCTTTCCCCCAGTATAGGGACTTAAGAAATGGACTAATAATTATAACTATATACATGTGCACACCCATCTATCTCATAAACAAAAATGAAAATAAAATTAAAAATACTTTTCATATATTTCAGTGTCAATTTCCATTGCTGCAAACATATATTTCCTTAAAAGGTAGCATGCTTTGAAGCCCTAACTATACTTCTCTTCGGTATCATTTTATTGCTCTACCTCTCAACTATATCTTCATTTTCTTAGTGTTTTTTCCTTGTTCATGTACCAGCTCTGTAACTGGCAGGCATGTTGCCAATTAGTGAACTAATGTACTGGAAGAGAGTGATCAGAGGAAGTGCTATTTCTTCAATAAGAGCCTGCTGAGTAAAAAGAAAAGTGCAGTTACTTTCACATAGCTTCCAATTTTCTGCACTGAAAAACCGATAGCAATTACCATATTATTTTGATGTAGTGGCAGAAACCAAGACAAGAGCCTCAGTTGGATCCATAAATGGGTTTATTTGGAGTACTTTAATATTGTCCACCCAAGTTACATATTGGACACAATTCACCTTATTTCATTCAAAATCCTTTGAAAATTGATGTGTTGTTAGTCAGCCTGTTCCTATCAGGAGGGCAGACTGAGTGTGATTGTTTTAAGCAAAAGTCCACTGTTTTGCTGTTTTAAGCTAAAATCTTGCAGCAAAATGTCCACTATTTTTCTTTATTCAACCATAATCACAACCAGAACATGCCCACATGATGCCTTGTTTGTGTGTGTGTGTGTGTGTGCGTGCGCACGCCCAAATTAATCTAGTTTTTTTAATGCCTGCAACAAAACAGCAAATTAATTTCCCTGTTCACCAAGTCATGGTTGTTTGGGTACATGAGAAAGAAGACCCATGTTCCAGTTATCAAAGCAGTTTCCTCAAGGTATAAAATCCCACAGCCCTCTCTCTCAATTTTTTGTAGTAGAACTACAATAATAAAAGTAAACAATCAACCATTTCCTACCCATTTATAATAGCCCACATCTCTCACCTTTTTGAGTCTACCTCACTGTGCCTAATAATAGCATTGGTGCTGGATAACTACATGCACATGTGTTCCCACATGTGTATATGTATAAAGACAACCCAGTTCAAATAATATGTCAAGTGAACAGGCCAGACTTCATGTGGCACTTTGTCTTATGTCCATTCTCTTTCCAGTCTTGTCCATGGTCTTAGGAGGACTTACTTTTACAAACTGAAAGAAAACAGAGAGCGCCCTATCATCATGTAGCACTTGTTGGCAAATAGTAAATGTAATTTGGGAAAATTATATTTACTATTTGATTAGTTTAACAATCAAAAATAAAAAACATAGCAATTTATCTGGTGCTTGCATTTTTCAATTTGAAAATTTCAGCTCAGAGATTCATCATGCTTGTTTCTTATAGGTGGTTGCAAGTGGGAAATTAAATCTGATTGGCTTATAAATAAACTGTTTTACAGTGGTGAGAGTGCCTCTATCTTGGCTTGTTCAATCCACTCTGAGCCTATGGAATATAACTCACAAGTAAATGTAACATATACTTACTTACTTACTTTTAATGCCATCCTAAATCCAAGATGTGGGTGTAGGGGCTTAGAATTAGGCACAGGTCTGTCCTGCTGGCAGAAACCCTTTTCTGCCTGCTGATCACAAATATCTGTCAATAGAACCATCTCTTGGCAGAAGTGTTCTATTGACTCAGGTCTGGTAATGGAACAGCACCAAAGGGGTCCAAAAAACACAGAGGCAAGAAAACTGGTAGCACAAATGAAAACTTCCACCAGTTAGGGGCATCACCACGATGCTGATACAAATCTGGGCCAGGATGATGGTTTTACAAGTAATTTTCAACCTCTGGGCTGAGAGGGGTTTGGATCCAGCAGAGCACTCCTAGATTGTATGCCTCATTTTTTTCTGGATAGTGCAATCCCCTCTAAAACTGGTAGAAACACCAACTGCTTGAAAAGATAAATCAGCAGTCTGTCTTACCAAGATGCTCATCCAATAATTTGTTGTTCCCAAGCATCAGACCTCATTTGATGGCTTTATGGCTCTGTTCACGGTGATGAATCTACTTTGGTGATATGGTTCAGCTGATTGGCTAACTTCTTTAAAATGTGAATGAAAACCTGGAATAGATGGATAGTTCCAGTGGATTATTTTAGCCTTAGCTAGATTGGGACTCATAAAATTGCTCTAAAAACAGTGCATTTCTGTGTACAGATATATTGCTAAGAATCCATTTTTCATTAATACCAATATTCATCATGTGGTCGAAGTAACTCTGGTATGTTGAGTGCATCCCAGATTTCTGACAATTCCAAAGGCTAAAATCTAACATTTTGAATAGTATAAGATTGGAATTAGAAGTATGCAAGCTATCCAGTTGCTTGTTGGGCTGCAAGTCACATAACATATTACCATTGGGAATGCTGGCTGGGGCTGCTGGGAATCACAGTCCAACAATATATAAAAATCCAACACACTTTTGTCCCCAAGTGTCTAGTGAGAAGGAAAGGATTTAAGGACAATATAGATTCTGGAGCACTTGTGCTATGTTGTGCTAAAGAACATTTCCTATCATACTATACTGGCCAAAGTTTCTGAATAGTTATAAAAGCAGTTTCTTCTTACTGCATTTCCTCTCTCCCTCCCTCCCTCTCTCCCTCTTATTATTTTTACCCTTTTCTTTGTGCCTCTGTGTGTGATCCCTTTGTGTTATGATAATGGTTGTTCATGCTGCTAAGGAAATAGCTTAAGAATTCTTGAAGGCTCCCTCTCCCACTTCATATTAATTTTTCACACAGCCATTTTGTATTTTAAAGACTGCAACAGAGTCTTCTTGCCATATTAGCGGCAGGTACTTCTTAATTGCCCTACACAATACTAGATGAGTCAAGAATGCTAGATATGGGTCAATTCTTCAGCAGCCATCCAGCACATGATATGCTGGCCTGCCAAAAATGTCCTTGCTCCCTCTCTTTCCTTCTTTTCAATTTCCCACTGAAACTGTGTGTTTTCCCTGTTGTTTAATGTTAACTGTCACTCATCACCACACTTACTACCTCCTCCACAATCCATACATCTTTCATCTGGTCCTGTCATAGTTTCTGTGTAGATTTGTTTGTTTTTCAAGGATAAAGAGTTGATTTAATCTTCTTTCCCATAAGTTAGGAACAAGACTGGCTAACATAAACTGTACTCCAGCCTACCTGGTATCATCCTTAATTTAGGACAACACAATATGTTTTATTTAAATTCCCAGCAAAATGGTTGGTATACCTCATCACATTAGTAAAAAATTGCACTACATATCAATACACCTGAAAATTGTACCACATAAAAACATGCCTTATACTCTACCTATGGACTATACAACAAAAATACATAAAATACATCACACCAAAGCTATACAGCCTGTTGTTCTATACAGATGTGGGAATGTGAAGTCGAAGGCTTTCATGGCCGCCATCCATAGTTTTTTGTGGGTTTTTCGGGCTATGTGGCCATGTTCTAGAAGAGTCTCACCAGAAATGCTGGTGAAATGTCAGGAAGAAACTCTTGTAGAACATGGCCACATAGCCCAATAAACCCACAAAAAACTATAGGTGTGGGAACCTCTGGAAGGTGGGAGTGCCACACTCCTCCAAGGCCTTTGTGAGTTGGAGTCCCCCAATAAAGTTGCGTCTTGGCTGAAGCATATATTGGGTTGGAGGATCAGTCAGGAATCCGAGTTTTCTCCTCCATGGAGGAAAGGCATAAGAAGAGTGAACAGTGCATGGCCAGGATCCCACAGCTATTGTCACACACAAGGAAGGCAAAGTAGGACTGCAGTAACTGAGCCTTGAGCAGACATGGGGCCTTTTTGCTTACACAATTGTATATCACTATGATTCCACTTTAATTTCTGTGGCAACATCCTATGGAATCTCGAGGCTTGTAATGTGGTGAGCCCTCAGAATTCTCTGGCAGAGAATTCTAAACATCCCTTTCTAAACTTCATATTCCAGGATTCCAGGGGATGGAACTATGGCAGTTAAAATGAAATCATAATTGTGCAGTGTCAAAGGGCCCATGGAACTGCCATCATGTCAACTTTGACTTATGGCAACCCTATGAATGAGAGATATCCAAGTCACCCTGTCAACAGTCCCTCTGTTCAGGTTATGCAGACTCAGAGTTGTGGCTTCTTTGATTGAGTCTATCTATCTTTAATGTGGTCTTACCTTACCAGGTATTACTGTTTTTTCTAGTGATTCATGCCTTCTTATGATATGCCCAAAATGCAATAATCTCGGTTTAGTCATCTTGGCTTCTCATTGGCTTTATTTGCTCTCGAACCCATTTATTTGTCTTTCTTGTATTGCATGATATCCACAAAACGGTCCTTCAATACCACATTTTAAATGAGATGATTCTTTTATTAGTTTTTTTGCAACTATACATATTGGAAATATGATGGCATAGACCATTTTGATTTTGGTATTCAGTCTTATACAGTGTGCCCACGCCATACATGGGCACACTATATGCAATAGCAATAGCAAGTACATTTCAATACCGCTTATCAGTGCACTTAAGCAATCCCTAGGCGGTTTACAAAGTGTAAGCTAATTGCCCCCAACAATCTGGATTGTCATTTTAGTGACATCCTCGGAAGGATGCAAGCCTGAGTCGAGCTTGAGCCCTTTTGCTGGTATTGAACTCGCAACCTTATGGTTTGTGAGTGAGTGGCTGCAGTACAGGCATTTAACCACTGTGCCACCAGGGCTGAAGCTGCACGGCAAAAGGAATAATGGCTCACGCACAAGGCTGTGCTGCAGGTATGAACCCCATTATATCCAATGGGGCTTGAGCATACACACTTTTTGTCTAACACTGGGGGGGGGGTCTGGAATGGATCCCCCACTTAAGAGAAGGGCCCACTGTATCTTTACACTTAAGGATCTTGTCTCGTTCCTTCATAGCTGCCCTTCCAAGTCCTAGCCTTCTGATTTCTTGACTGCTGATTCCATGCTGGTTAATGACTGAACTAAGGTGTGGAAACTGTTCAGCTATTTCAATGTCTTAATAATTTACTTTCTTCTTGTTGTTAGCTGCACTGGAGTCAACCTTGACTCATGGCAGCCCTGTGAATGAGATGTCTCCAACCCCTCAACCCCCCATTCTCTACATCTTTGCTCAGGTCCTGTAGGTTCAGGCCCAAGGCCTCCCTAATTGAGTCTATCCATCTGTTGCATGGTCTTCCTCTCTTTTACTGCTTTCTACCTTCCTCAGAACAGTTTTCTTTTTCTAATGAATTGTGACTTCTGTTGTGGCCAAAGCATGACAGCCTCAGTTCCATTGTCTTGGCTTCCAGGGAGAGTTCAGGATTGATTTGTTCTAGGACCCAGTTATTTGTCTTTTTGGCCATCCACAGTATCCTCAGCATTCTTTTCCAGCATCACATCTCAAATGAATTAATCTTCCTCCTAGCTGCCTTCTTCACTGTCCAGCTCTCACATCCATACATGGTAATGGGGAATACAATGGCTTGGATGATTCTAACTTTAGTGTTCAGCTGTATATGTTTAATCTTTTGGACTTTGTCTTTAAACTTACTTTAACATTATATAAATGTACTTTATTACTTTATTTACTTTAAAGTTATATAATTCCCCTGTGGTCCTTATTTTTGTTTTCTTAATGTTCAACTCTAAACCACTCTGTGCACTTTCTTCCTCACCTTTCTTCAGTAATCATTCCATTTCTGAAATTGTCAATGTTCCTTCCACCAATTTTCTCAGCTTCTTTTCAGTCTAATCCTCCTTTACATATGATATGGTCAGCATACAGGTTAAACAAATAGGATGATAAAATTCAGCCTTGCCTGACTCATTTGCCAATTGGAAACCAGTCCATTTCTCCATATTCTGTTTTACAGTAGCCTTTTATCCTGAGCACAGGATAAAATTGACCAGAGCATCAGGAAAATTACATGTTGTGGCACACCCATTTCTTCAAGAGTGAGACATAGTTTTTCATGATTTACACAATCAAAAGCTTAGCTACAATTTATAAAGCAAAGATTATTTTCTTCTGAAATTCTTTGGTGTGCTTCACTATCCATTATATGTTTGTAATGTGATCCCTAGTGCCTCGTCCTTTCCTGAACCCAGCTTGGACATCTGACATTTCTTATATGCTACCTTGAATCCCTATATTGAGAAAAAGGTGAGATATAAGAAAATAATAATAGTAATAATACTTCATATATGTTAAAAGTATTTGTTGTAGAATTTTGAGCACCAATTTGGGTGTAAAATTAATACAATGGTCTATAGGTTATTGCAATCCCTCATACCCATACTTTTTAATGGGATTTGAATGTATACTGAGCATTTCTAATCAGCTGGCCATTGTTTTGTGTTTCATATTTGTTGTCAGAATTTAGAACTGCAGTAGATGCTGCCTTTGTAGCTTGAAGCAGTTCTATTGGTATGCCATCTATTCCTGGTAATTTATTTTCCCCTGTGCTCTGAGTGCAGCTTCCACTTCACTTTCTAAAACTTCAAATGGTTCTTCCTTGAATGAATCTGTCATCTTTCATCTCTTTTATATATACTTCAGTGTATTGTTTCCATCACCTTTTTATTTGTACATGTAACATAGAATACATGGAATATGGTTTTGTCATATATAAGAGTCTTGATGAAAATAAATGTTTTGGACTTCTTGAAGATCATTGAAAAAAGAAATATACCACACCTTATTGGTTAACAAGAGAAAATATGTTTTTGGTGCTGTACTGTTTTTAACTCTTTGTTTTAATGTAATATTTTAAATTGTTTACTTTTTTGTTAGTATAATTCAGCATTTTTTAATAAATCCATTTTTAATTGTAAATTTTTGTCTTTTGTAGGCTGCCTTGAATCCTAGTTTGGTAAAAAGAAAGGACATATAAATAAATGATGGATGCTTGGCTAAAAATGTAAAATTACCCTCTGTATCCACACATTCTGCATCCATGGTTTTAGCCAACCAGGGTTCAAAAATATTCTCCAAAAAAATTCCAAAAAGCAAACATGGATTTTATTATTTTATATAAAGGATGCCATTTTCCTATGCCATTACATATAATGGGATATGAGCATCTCTGGAAGTTGGTATCCATGGGGGCTTCTAGAACAAAACCCCATCAGATACTGAGGACCTACTGTACACACTTTTTAAAAATGCTGAAACACATTTTAGTCTGGGAAGAGATGTGTAAATTAGATCATTTTTTAAATAAAGAAATGCTTAGCAATATCCATGCAAAACACACACACACACATATACAGACAGACAGACACAAAGTAATCAGATGCAAAACAAAGATGAGAAAGATGCAGTTGGATCTGAAGAACTGAAACAAAACTGAGAATGAAAATTTTTCATAGTCTTGAGTAACCTACCCCACCCACCACTCTGTCTTGGGAGAATCAGGCTTTTAGACAAGATCATGTCTTATCACCAAGCCTCCTGGCCTAGATGGGCTGGCGCACTGGGCCAGTTTTCAAAGGGGTTAGTCACACTCTGAAAATAAACCAGGATGAATCCAGATAAGATCTCCATTGTTTTTTGTGGGTTTTTTGGGCTATGTGGCCATGTTCTAGAAGAGTTTCTTCATGACGTTTTGTCAGCATCTGTGGCTGGCATCTTCAGAGAATGCTTGCCTGGAAAGGACTTGGGTATATATGTTGTGTGACCTGAAAAGGCAGGAGTGATTTGCATGTACTGTATATTGTTTTATTGCTAATGGCAGGCTTCAGGGTGGGAGGATCTGCAATAGAGGATTAGTGTTTGCTTGATAGTGCTCATTGTCTGCTGGAAGATTTCTCATTTGCATTTGTTGAGTCTTTATCTTGCTATTTTTCAGGACTGGTAGCCAAACCTTGTTTATGTTAAGGGTTTCCTCTTTTCTGTTTAAATTGTCCAGGTGTTTGTGGATTTCAATGGCTTCCCTATGCATCCTGACATGGTAGTGGTTGGCATGATCCAGAACTTCAGTGTTTTCAAACAGTATTTTATGCCCAGGATGGTTTGTGGCATGTTCTGCTACTGCTGATTTTTCTGGATGGCCCAGTCTGCAGTGTCTCTCATGTTTCTTGATTCTTGTTTGCACACTGCATTTGGTTAGGAAACATATGCTGATGTATATTGATGACTTCAAGGAATAAAAATTAGTGTTAGTCTCAGCTAGAGAAGATCTATTGAAATCAATATGATTTGTTTGTTATTCTTGTGTGCCTTCAACTAGTTTCAGATTTATGGCTATCTGAAGACAAAGTTAACACAATTTTTTTTTTCTGGGGCTGAGAATGTTTGACTCATCCAAGGTCACCCAGTGGGTTTTCATAGCCAAGTAGGGAGTCAGTCCCTTTCCTCCAAAGTCATAATCCAACACTCAAACAACTATACGATGCTGGCTATGTGTAAGTATAATGGTAACTAACTACATTCTAGCCATGTATCTATAAATGTAGACATTTATTTTTTTAAAGTAATCTTCTAGGCCCTGCTATGTTTCTTAACTGAAAATAGTTTCTTATAGGAAATATATAATTGTGACATTTTGCTTTTTTTGGCCGGGGGGAGGGGGGAGAAAAATATATTTCTGTACTTGAAGGTGACAAATGGGAAAGACCCTGTGTGGGTATTTTAGTGTGATTAAAATGGTAGCTATAGCTGAAATTACTAAAAAACAAAACAAAACAAAACAAAACAAAACTCCAAGAAAGTTTGTGAAATAATTTCACAGAAAAATTTAATAGAAAGAGCAAAACATAAGCATTTAGAGTTTGAAAAAATAGCAAATTATCATTTCATATATGTAGATAGATCACCTGTTATTTTCTTTCTCCTGTTTCTCTTTCATTGTATGAAAGAATTTTATCAGAGGCAACAACTGGATACTTTGTGGTATGTCAGACCTCATTCATTTTAGTCTTGCAGTGGTGGGTTATAGACTGCCATTACGGATGTCCTCAGGACGTCCCATTTTAAAAAAGGGGCGTCTCTTCTAGACGCCCCTTTCCCTATCACGGACTCAGTCCGTGACAAATGGCGACGGCCGTTCCACATGGCCACTGCCATTTTTACGTCTTGGACGCATAGCGTCCAGATGGGTCGCGGTGGTTATGACATCGCGAGTGCGCCATGGGCACCTCGCGACATCATAACGGCGCCGCAGGAAGAAGTTCCATTTTGGAACTTCTTTTTTGCTCTGCAAGGGAGTCGTGTGGTTTGTATGCTGCGACTCCCTCGTGGAGCAAAGAGCAGTGCTGGCAGACCGCCGCAAAGCGGTGGTCTGTAAAACGCCAGTGTCAGCAAATTGCTGAGTCTCAAAACAAAGCTGTTACAGATGGTGTGCTTGGGGGGAAAAACAGAACTCTGTCATTTCACCTGAAGTCTATTTGATTGACACTGGAATGTGTGTGTGGGGGAAGGGGGACTGTTCAAGTCATCTAAATTAAGGAACATGAAAATCAGTGTCAAATTGATTGCAAAGCGATTGTTGTCATATTTGGGAAATAAGGCCTGTTACAGACCGCCAGTTTGTGGTGGCCTGAGGCCAAAATTAGGGCTTAGGAGTGCGGAGTATTCACATGCTCCCGAGCTCTAGCATGTGGTGGTGGTGCAATCATGGCAGCCTCCCATCCACATGGGGACTGCCATGATGATGCAAGCACATGCAACATCTGCACGTCGCAATGCAGTGCTTGTGTCATCAATGTGTTACAGTGTGCCAATGGCACACTCATGGTGGTCACTGCACACATAAAAAAGAACCCGGTAACAATGGGTGAAACAGATGCTTCAAAAGTACCAGATAATCCAAGCAGTAAGGCGTTCACTTTTTTAGGAGACCAAGTCTGGCTCTATATCACTGCTAACTCTGTGAGGATCCATTGCTCTGAATGGTAGATGGATCTATAGCTGAATTATATGTTTGCTTATACTCAACAGTCTCTTCTCTAACAGCCTGCTGAGAACTTGATGCATGTCTTGAAAACACACCAGGAAAATTGAAAGGGTGTTAATTCTTACATCATATATCTGATATTCAGCAAAAGGCTCTTCTTCTTCCTGCTGAACTTTACTTGACTTTCGTGGTCTGACAAGCTCAGCAATTCCACTTTCTACAAATAGTTTGTGTTTGAAAACTGAAGGGTAATGTATACGCTTCTGTCGCTCTGCTGAAGTGCTAGTTCGAGGCTTTCAATATGATTCACTTTATGTGAGTTAAAGGAACCCAGAGGCATTTATTTTGCTGTTACTAATGTGAAGGTCAAACAGGGGAGCCAACAGCAAAAGTCTTTCAAGGGTAAAACACCTTAAAACTGTTCTGTTAAACACACACACACACTGTATAATAATTCCAAAGCCAAATTTTTATTTTTATTTATGGAATTTTTAGATCTCTCCACAGTATATATTTTCAATGTACAATGCAGAATTGCAATGCTCATATAACAAACCATCATAAAATACAATAAATCCCCAAATGGTAATAAAAAAAATACCAACCAACAGCAAAGGGAAAAGAAAGCATGTTAACAAATTCAGAACTAAGTCCAATGTTAGTCCCAATAAGAGAATACCCATGGATATTAATGGAATATTTTCTCCACTAATTATATAAGTCCCATTATTCCATTTGGTCTGCTCTAGTCGAGTCTAATAGTAGATCTAGCCCCCAGTTTCTAAACCACATTGGAAAAGACCTATACAGATTGGAACTAGTTGGAACAAAGTGTAACAAGAACAAGTGAACATAATCTTGTAACAAATGAAACACTGACACCCAACATTTAAATACAAATTTTATTGATCTTTTATTCAATTATTTACCATGCTACTAACAAATAAAGTAAACCCATAGATTACAAATAAAAGTAGTCAGAAACTTTACATATTGGGACAGATGTGGGTGTACAATACCCTCTAGGGCTGCCCACTGAGATAAAAGAGGTTCGGTGAAGGAGAAGTTCATCACACCACAGCAATCAGGACTCAGCTTCAGTTTATTGGCCATCATCCAGCCTATTAAAGTATCCAGGCACTGGTCCAGCACCTGCAGAACTCAGCTGATTCCAGTGACAAGGCGAAGTGGGATTAGGAAACATCTGCTATTAATATGGGTTTTGAAAAGATGTAAAAGGGACTTTCTTTCAATGGTGACTCCAGGAGAAATTCAAAGACCAGCCCTGGTGAATCAAAGACTGAACTTTATTTAGGGGAAGAAGTGTATTTTTGTCTTTCATCCTGACAAACCAGAAACTGAAGACAACAGAAGCCTTGAAACATAAACCCATACATTCTAATATAGTTTTAAGGTTGTCTAGTCAAAGAACATGTGATGGAAAAAATTCACTGAAGTGAAACTAACAAATGTGATAGATGTTTCTGAAGTTTGTTGTCAGTTGGTCCTGTACAGTCTTTAAAGCAAATAGCCATTCTCCAGTCTTTGCTACACAATCCATTTCCTAGTCTCTTGGTATTGTGGGGACTGTGTCAGCTTGTTATTTTGGAAGAAGTTTCCTATGAACAGTATATAGGAGAGATATGAGCATTTGGGGGATTAGTACATGCAAAGCCATGTTAGCTTCCCCTTCAGATGTCAGAGGGAGACATTTGAAACACTGGCAAATCATGTAAACACATGCCCAACTATTAGCAGATCCTTTCAAATTCCATTTCTATGTTTTGTTCAAAACCCTTTCCTTTCAAAGTGATGTCATCTCTTGCAAGTAATTTGATATAAGATTTTTTAAATTGTTATTGTTATTTTCATTTATACCCCATCTTTTCAAACAGCTTCAAACAGCTTCATTTATATACCGCTTCATACTGAACTGGCAGTGTCTATGCGATTTACAACTGTAAGCTAATTGCCCCCAACAGTCCGGGTACTCATTTTAGCGACCTCAGAAGGATGCAAGCCTGAGTCGAGCTTGAGCCCTTTTCCTGGTCTTGAACTCGCAACTTTATGGTTTTGAGTGAGTGGCTGCAGTACAGGCATTTAACCACTGCGCCACCAAGGCACCTTTTCCCCAATAATGGGACTCAAAATGGTTTATTAAAAGCAGTATAGATTTAAAACCATAGAAAAACATCAATATGTGTGTGCATGTATACTTTTAAAAAACTTAAACAACATATAGAATTAAAATTGTTTCAAATCCATTGAAGACAATGTAGAGATTTTTACCATTTTTAATACATATTTTTGGTATTAAAATTACCACTTTACTTTCTCTGTGTATATGCAAGGATACCAAAAAAAAAAAAGAGGGGAAGTAAAGGTATTATTATTACTATTATTATTATTTAGCACATTTATTTATCTTTGTAGATATAGAATGCAGAATGTGCCATACAAGTAAAATTGAAATAATGCCAATAAATAAAACTGAAATAATACCACAGTATATCAAGATAATCAAATCATCATCACAGACAATGAAGGCAATAAATACAATAGAACAGATATAAAATGCCAAAAAAAATGTCCTAGGCAACTTCTTTAATATTGGCTATTGAAGAAGACTAGAGTGTTGAAACACATGTGGTTTTACTGAAGCCAGCTTATATCTTTGGACATCAGTCTTCCCCTTGTTATATATTCATGTTCAACAACTCTTCACAAGTGTCTGGACTGTGTATTTTTATGTACGGGTTATTGTCTGATGGATCTATTGTAACTTTACTACATATACTGTACATGTATTTATTTACTGACTCTTGTTTATTTGCTTGCTTTTGAAAGCCTCATCTGACATTAGTTAGACTATTAAGAGTAATTTCAGCACACCTCATCAACACACTGGAAGCCATGGGAAATGGATCAATAGGGTTGTGTGAAGGACCCATAGAAGACAATGAATCTTTTAATGGTTTCAGAATGAGGACACACTTATGCCAGGCATAAGAATATGTTACTCAGTTTAATGTTGATGGCATTTCATGCAAATGCTAGTGGAAATATTTCCCATATTGTGTCAATTATGTGGATTTCTTGGGTACTTTTCACATACTTAGCTCCTGTAATGTTTGAGCTTCTAAAGTGTCATTTGTCTTTTCTTTAGCAACTTGAAATGCATGCAGTGCCTCTTATTTCCTGTATTTGTATCTTAGGCTTCTGTCACAGAATGTAGGAAATTGCATTATACAGACTGAGGCCATTCCTTCAACTAGCCCAGTAATGTTAACACTTACTAGTAGCAGCTTTCCACAGTTTCATCAGCCCTAAATGGAGACCGAGGAGCTTCAGAACATGAGACCTTCTGGACAGATATCATTGTTCTACCAAACTACTTCTTTCCCCCACATAGCAGTATATATAGACTGAGTTCCTATAGAAGTTTTTGTGGAGAGTAAAGTTCTACTAATGTAGATGTCCAGGATGCCAGGGAGGGGAAAGATGTGATCAGCCTGGAAGTAGCACAAAGATGCTTTCCCGGGTTGTCCCTATAACTGTTTTTGTTAGGAAGGGGAATGTGCTTGGCAACTGTCCAGCATCTGTTGCTAAGTCAAGCAACTTTTTGCCTAAAAAATGTTGGATACCTCATTATACAATATTGTAAAAAGTAATCTAAATTCCAGATACTCTAACACAAAGTCTCAACAGGGGTTTGGCCATGGTGGTCATAACACACTGCAAAAATAATCCAGTTTGAGACCACTTTAACTGTCTTGGTTCAGTGATAGAGAATCCCGGGAATTGTAGTTTATTGTGGCATTGGATCTCTCTGACAAAGAAGGCTAAATGTCTCACAAAACTACAGTTCCCAGAATTCCCTAGCATTGAGCCAGGGCAGTTAAATTGGCCTTAAACTGGATTATTCTGTAGTGTGTTTTGGACCGGTCTCTCCAGTTCTAAGATGAAAAAGAGTGCCTGGCCTCAAACCACATAGTATGTTGTGTTTGTTTGTTTGTTTGTTTGAGAAAAGACTTGTTCCAGATATCCCACCGAAGTCTAACACTCTATTACATTACACTGAGGTTTTTTTTCATACACAGAAAAGTGTACAGAGAATCCCATAGTTGTTGCATTACCATTCTAAGATGTGATGTGTCATATTTTAGCAATGATTTCACAGTCCCAAGAATGGGATAAAAACTGGATTTGCATTTCCCTAATTACCCATTTTGTATCACCTGAGACTCACATTGACACAAATAATATCCCCTGAGAAATCCATGCATTCCTGTGTATCAATTTTGTACAATGGTGACCTGTACAATACCACAGGTATGTTTGGAAAATATGCATTATGAGTATGACAGATACATCTGAATAATGTATATTAGAAAAATGCATACTTTTTAAACAAATATACATTAAAATGAACAGAGATTATTTGCATTATCAGATTAAAATACTGTATTTTACAACCTAACATGGACTGAATGCCAGTGGGATTCTGAAAAACACAACAAAAATGAGACTGACAGACTCTCACCCCTAGATAAAAGTCACAGGGAAGATAAACAAGTGTACAAAACTGTCTCACACAGGGTTTCTCTATGAGAATAGTGCTCAAAGATAACCTACAATTAAAATGTCATCATGATAAAGAGATGTTAAAGAAAAACACTAGAGCAGCAGTAATTAGATAGTTGCATAACAGCTATAGTATCACTATGGGTATTGCTGGAGGTTACTTGCCAAAATGAACATTTTTCATTTGCTCACCTGGTGCTTCAACAATAGAACAGTGCTTTAAAGAAAGAAAAAAACCCTCTCCAAATGTAATAAGCATAGTACATTAAAAGCAAAGCATCTGGAGTCAGGAACAAACAAGTTGGAGGGGAAATAATAAAAGAAATATATCGGAAAATCTGGAGGAGCCTTACAAATGAAAGCAAAAACTATCAAATGCTATAGATACAATTAAAATACACACACACACACACACACACACACGAGAACAGGGTGGAATCCTGGTGGTTATTCCCAATTAGTCAATGAATTGTTGAATGATAAGTCAACATATAGGTAAATCTGATTATTCAATAGGTCTACTTTAGGTAGGACTAGCAAAATTCAGGTCACATATTGGTAGAATAAATCAGGAATCACTCATGCAGCTCAATCCAGAGATTTAGACTTGCGCATCACAGTTTTGGGATGAGGTCTACAGTGAAGAAGATTATAGGTAGCATATGACAATCAATACATTTTTGGTTGAGATGAGATGTGGCTCTAAGATTTCCTAATCCCAAGTGCAAAGACAGAGCTAGTAACTTGTTTCTGTCACATGCTTTCTTGGCAATATGTACATGAAGAAAGTATGTTAATGAGAACATCAAAGCAGCAGCTAATGGAGTAGCCATCTTTAATCTTTTTGCCCAAAGAAAGTCATAGCCCATCACCAGAAATGATGCTTCTTACTTTTGGCTTCGCCCTTTCTTCCCTAGTATGCAATTTCTGAGATATTCTTCCTAAAGCAATACCTCATATTTTTGAAAATGTTTTCCCCCTTCCCCTGGTACTGCAGGTTGATGACAAAACACTGTCATACATTTCTATACCACTTCATAGTGAACTCTCTAATGGCCTTCTCTGTCAGAGAGCTCTGGTGCCATAACAAACTACAAATTTCAGGATTCCATAGAACAGAGCTACGATAGTCAAATAAGTGCATCAATTTTGCAATGTGGAAGCATCCTAAGTCAATATTTTATGTGGCAATATTACTTTAAAAAGAAGTACCAATCAATTGTACACCATACACTTCCTCTGAGTATTTGTCAGTTGTTTATAAATAATGTCCAGGTGTTTTCTCTTCCATGGTGAGATTTGATTTGATTGCTCAGAAGAGCTACTTCCTGTCTCTGCATACCATTATCCTAAAGAGATGGAAATACTCATTTCCAAAATATAGAAAAGAATCAGGACATTATAGTTGCTGATACTGCAAGCTGGAGTAACAAAAGCAGAACACCATTCAACAGTTAAAAATGTATTTGCTCATGGATCTGGAACCAATAGCTTATACACTTCTTATTAGCTGAAGGCAGTCATCAGGAAACAGTAGCATGCAGTTGAATTTCAGGCAATCATCTGAGAAATAGCTGGGAAAGTTAAATGAAAGATGATAAAGCACCAAAATATCTAGGAATCTCATACAGCGGGTTTCTGAATCCTTAAGTTACTTATTACTGATAGCTAGGTACAAGGAAAAAAATGGAGCTACTTCCTTGAACATACTGTATGTGTGATCAGTGGCTTGCTGTCTGAATAGAGATGAGCAAACAAGGTGCTGCATGACCCCATGGATTTATGCATTCCCACAACCTGACTTGATATTATTTGCTTCCAATGGAGAACACAAGAGAAATGTGGTAAATTGTGAGGTCATAACTGATAATAATAATAATAAAAAAAGTTTTATTTATATACCGCAGGCCTTCCATAGATCAGGGCGGTTTACAGACAGTTTATAAAAATACATACAATAAATCAAAACAAAGTCAAACACTATACAGAAAAAACAATAAAACAGATAAAAACCCCAGTTAGCCCTTCCTCATGGCCACGGAAGAGGAGGGAGGCCCTAGAGAATGTTTATGGGGGGAATGCTTGATGAAATAAGAAGGTCTTTAAGTCCTTCTTGAATTGGGCCAGGGAGGTAGTCGAGCGGAGCTCAGCGGGCAGCGTATTCCAAAGGGCCGGGGCGGCGATGGAAAACGTCCGCCTAGTGACGGAGGAAAGCCTAGCCCCCGGCACCTTCAGGAGTTGCTGCCCAGATGATCTGAGGGTGCGGGACGGAATATATGGGGAGAGGCGGTCCTTTAGGTATCCTGGACCCAAGCCATTTAGGGCTTTATAGGTAATAACCAACGCCTTATATTGGGCTCGGAAGCGAATGGGCAGCCAATGGAGGTCCCTAAGAACAGGTGTTATATGGCTGGTCCTGGGAGCACCAGTGACCAGCCGGGCTGCCATATTCTGCACCAATTGTAGCTTCCGAGTTTGGTATAAGGGTTGCCCCATGTAGAGTACGTTGCAGAAATCCAATCTTGAGGTTACCAGAGCATGTACAACCGTTTCAAGGTCCCTCCGGGCCAGGTATGGGCGCAGCTGGCGAATCAGCCGAAGCTGATAACAGGTGCTCTTGACCGTCGCATTCACCTGAGCAGTCAGGTGAAGCGACGAGTCAAGAAGCACCCCCAGACTGCGCACGGAGTCCTTTACAGGGAGCGTGACCCCGTTCAGGACAGGTGGAACCACCGCCATTCCTGGTCCGGGGGAACCTATCACTAGTACCTCCGTTTTCTCTGGATTCAGCTTGAGTCGGTTTTCCCTCATCCAGCCCATTACTGACTCTAGACAGGCCACGAGAGGAGAGACACCATCCCCAGTCACTGCATCAGTCGGAGACATAGAGAAAATGATTTGGGTGTCATCAGCGTACTGATAACCCCGCGCCCCATGTCTCCGGATGACCTCTCCCAGCGGTTTCATGTAAATGTTAAATAGCATGGGAGACAGAATGGCCCCTTGAGGGACCCCGGTTTTAAGGGGCCTCTCGTCGGAGCACACGTCTCCCAGCTGCACCATCTGGGACCTCCCAGAGAGGTAGGAGCGGAACCACTGAAGCGCAGTGCCCCCGATTCCCACCTCCGCCAGGCGCCCCAGAAGGATACCATGGTCTATGGTATCGAAAGCCGCTGAGATGTCCAAGAGCACCAACAGGGACACGCTTCCCCTGTCGATACCCAGACGGAGATCATCGACCAAGGCGACCATGGCCGTCTCAACCCCGTAGCCCGCCCGGAAGCCAGTTTGAAATGGGTCTAGATAATCCGTTTCATCCAAGACCGCCTGAAGTTGGATTGCGACCGCTCTCTCGATCACCTTCCCCAAAAATGGCAGCAGCGAAACTGGCCGATAATTATTATGTACCAGGGGGTCGAGGGAGGGCTTTTTCAAAATAGGTTTTACAATGGCCAATTTAAGTTCTGATGGAAATTGGCCCTCCCTCAAAGATGTATTGATAATCCGGCGTAACAACGAAGTTATCGCCGGTCCCCCCTGGGCCGCTAGCCACGAGGGACAGGGATCGAGAGAGCAGGTCGTCTTCCGAACTCTTCCGAGGATCTTGTCCACATCATCGGTACTCACCAACTCAAATCTGATGCTGTACCAAAGCCAGTTCCCCCACTCCTTTTAATCATTTTCATTCATGTTGATAGAAAAGAAGTTGCTTTTGTTTTGTTTTGTTTTTCAAAGCAGAAGAAAATGATACCAAATTTTTCATTATGTGGATATAGCTTCTTGCACTTACCTTAGCTACAATATGGCCAGGGGCTCTGTGTCTTGTTATTCATTGTACAGGAGGATATCATGAGGTATCCCTTTCCATTAGGGCCCCATTCCCACTGGTTTATAATGCGGATCAAGAATCGAATTAGGGGTGCATCGTTCCCATTTGAGTGCGCATTCGATCCTCATTGCGCCGATTTCGTTCCCATTGGAATTTGGATCTGATCCCCATGCATTCGATTTTTCCTTGGAAAACCCGAATCAGTGGTGGATAAACCAGTTTTAAAAGAGTGCACATTTTTAGAGGTTTTTCCTGTGCCTCCTCAGTCTGATTGGGGGCAAATGAATGGGGACAACAAAGGTGTCTGATTTGGGAACTTGGGGACGGGAGGAGCAGTGCCTGGGGGTGTCACCCGCTTGTTCTCTTTCCTGCATTACCAACACCAATTTATCCCGTTTGCATAGTCTTTCCCCTGGTGGAGTGGGAAGCAAGGTAAGGCGATCACGCTACATTGACCTCCAAACACCATAAACACATTACGCGCCCTGCAGCCTCCCCCTGCTCTACATTCATAGACCGACATGTGAGGAGACCCATTGAACATCATTTTAAACTATTTTTTCTTTTTTCTTTTTTTTCTTTTTTTGCCTCTGCCTGAGCACCTGATCAGCAGATCACCTTGCAGACAGCCCAGGGAGCAATGGGGGAGGCAAAGGGATTTGAGGGAAATAGAGGCTCCTTCTCTCTTCCAGAGGGACTATGGGAAGACATAGAAGAGCCTGGGATGCAAAGGAATTTGGGGCAAATAGAGGCTCCTTCTCTCTTCCAGAGGGACTCTGGGAAGACACAGAAGAGCCTGGGATGCAAAGGGATTTGGGGCGAATAGAGGTTTCCTTTTCCCTTTCACGGAGTGGGAAAGTGCCTAAGCGACTGATTGGCTGTGATGTCAAGTGCTTAGGCGCTTGATTGACAGCTGCATTACAAAAAAGAGGTTCAGGAAGGACAATGGGAACAGGGAGCAAAATAACCCGCTTCAAATTACCACAGGGAAAATACCGATGGGAACGAAAACAGGGGTAAAAAAAAACCAGGTCTGGAACATGGCCACATAGCCCAAAAAACCCACAAAAAACAAAAACAGGTCTCTTTGCACCCGTTTTTAATGGGAACGATGGGTCAGATTTGATTATGACTCGGAAAAAAAGTCTGAGTCAGAATCGCAATGATATACGTCGCGTTATATGCCCAGTGGGAATGGGGCCTAGGTCTTTCAGATGAACTACAGTCAGCCCTGTATATCCATGGATTCTGCATCCATTGATTCCGCCATCCACAACTTTAAAATGTTTTTAAAATGCCCAAAAGGAAACCTTGATTTTGCAATTTTATATAAATGACATCATTTTACTACATCTTACATATAATACAACTTGAGCATCCAACGATTTTGGTATACACAGGGGATTCTGGATCCAAATCCCAGGAAATATCGAGGAGCCACAATACATACTTTTATAAATATATACATGTATATAAACAATAAACAAGAGAGAGAATCAATTTAATTAGAAAGTAAAGACAATACAAGAGAGGTCCCATCCTTTTTAGTCTCTGAGCAGTACTCAGAATTTGTCCTCAACTGACCTTTATAAACTACTATAGTACCTAATTTTTATACCTAAATTTAATGGTTATTCACAATGAGAGTAGACCCATTGAAGCAGCCAAACCCTGAAAGGTCAATGTTTATGTAAGCTGTATTGATTTGATATGTCACTTTAAATGCTTTAACAATTAGAGATTGGTCTTAATTTCTAGTTTTGCTTCTAAAAAGAATGTCATGTCTCTCTATTTTTTCTGATTTATGCTAACTCAGGATGCTAATTCAGGATCATGCTTGCTTTGCCCAAGATAATGGATAGTTTCCTGAGCTACAGCCATATCTTTAAGGCACAACCATTGATTTTCTATCCCAGCATACTATACACATTGTTGTCTTCAGTCTAGAGTCTCCATATTTGGTCAAATCTATCCTGAAGGCAAAAAGAAAGAGGATGGTGAGAGAAACATACATTTCAAGTGTATTGTGATTAAGAGTTCTGGAGAACTTGGACACTTGCATATTTCTTTGGTGTTTTGGTTGATCCTAAAAATATTTTTCCTACTGTTGAGTTACTTTTAAACTTATATACCAGCATAGCTATCTTTGTTGGGTTTTTAAAATGTATTTTCTAAATTCTTTTGCCATTGCTCATTTTAATTCCCCATTATTCTCAGTTAACAGTTTACATACAAAATTCTCGTTGATCAAATGTGTCTACTGTAGTTATAACTAACAATTGGGTTTAAGAGAAATGCTGACAATAGGGAAATATGCCCACAGCTAACCTCACCATTATCTGGGTGTACTTGCACTGTATTCTTCAAAGTAATGCAGTGGATTGTTCATATCAGTGAGCTGGTGATCCATGGGGTTGACTGCCCACAAATTGCCCATATTATTCAATGACAGCATGTTCTCACAGATGGACTGACACATCAATGGACATGTTGTTGCTGTTGAAAAACATGCTATGTAGCTGTCCATTTTTTTTTTGCCATTTGACTGCCCACATATTGCCACACTCCATATTATTCAATGACAGCATGTGCTCACAGATGGACTGATACATCCATGCATATTTTGCAGCTGTTGAAAATCATGCTATTTGACTGTCCACACTTTCTTTCTTTCTTTCTCATCTGTGGGAAAACAGAACCAAACCCGCACAGATGGAAAGAGTCCACTGTATTTTTTTTTACCTCCTTCTTTCTTAAGGAACTGCAATAATTAAGGAATATAAACACTCAGGAAAGTACAGCACCTCCCTGTAGTCATCCTGAACAATTATTTTTTGAATGATAGAGACAATATTATTGTTACAAAGAAGGGGAGAAACACTGGTTTAGGAAAGAACTATGAAGAATTGGTGCTAATTTACTCAGAAATTGCTGTTTTATTTTCTTTTGTTTTCTTTCCAAATAAGAAAGATTCAACTGTATTAGAAAATATTCAGAAGCTTAAATCCCAAGTGTTTTGATGAAGATAGAAGATTTTTTATGCAAATACTTTTTAAAAGTGATAAGAAGATTTTCACACCAATGACTCTGTTGTTATACTGTATGTAGAATTGCTGTTATTCCCCAGTTCTTCAAATATAGAGATATTTTTCCAACTATGGAGTAGTTGATTTAATATCTCTTTTATGCTCACATAAAAGAAACGTTAGAATCAGCTAACTCACAAGTGGGGAGGGAAACCTGTATATTTACAAGGTGGGGGAGAAATAAGGGTTATTCAACATACAGCATCAGGATTATTGATGGAGACACTCTTATTATATATATATTATCAAAGATACAAAGAGTTATGTGAAGTGCAATTTTGAAAAGCAATCTTACCCCTGAAAGTTCTTGTTTCATTTCACACTTTGTATTTCATACCTGCATATCACCCTCTACAGAAGCAATGATGTAGTTCATTTGAGCTAAGGTGCCATGAAAACTAGAGCACAGGGGAACATCTTCATTCTTGCAGAAAAGCCCCTTAAGCTCCTAGTGTACCTGAGATGGGTTCCTATCATCATCACACCTGGCACACAGGAAGACTGTAAGTCTCAAGACATTCCTCTGCTAGCTATTCTGTCTGAGAGTCATATAAGCAAGTTTGATCTGAAATTGAGAATAGAAATTGAGAATAGTATTGGCTTTCCATATCCTAATGTAAATATCCATTTCATACCTCCTGACACTGAAAATAGGATGAAGCTCATCTTGTCCTGGAAATGTATGCACTATTTTTTTTTTCATTTCAGTGAAGAAACATAAGCATAGAGCCATGTGAGTATTTGGACAAAATATAAATAAAATTGTGCATCTTTGGAAGAAGTATAAAATGCATAAATTTGACAAAAATGTGCACAAACAAGCTTTCGCAGCTGGCAAGGCTACATAAAACATACGTGCTTGCAGTTGGGAATACGAAATACATACCTTTTGAGGAAAATATCAAAAAATACACATGGATTTCCATGTGAAAGGAGGAGGGGAAGTCTTGCAATCTGGTAAAGATTTGGGATGGGGCTAGAATACGAATAGAATTCTGATTTTATCTGCATTTGTTTTAATTTTTATGAGCTTCATGAGTTCCTGTTTAGGAGGAGGGGTAGTGGGACAATAAGAATGAGAAGGAGAATTCAAAGATACAGCATGTTAATCTGTAGAATCAGTACGTAGCACCTCAGAGACTAATTGAAAGGAAGAGTTGGGAGTATGAGCTTTAGCAGACATGCAATTAGAAGGAGAATTGAAGAAAGGAGGAGGAAGAGGTCACACAGATTGAATACAAGAAACATCATGATAAATTGAGTGCAATAATACATTGACATCTATCCAGTTAATATCTATATCTATATGTATACTATCTATGGCTGCATCTGCACTGCAGAAATAATCCAGTTTGACACTCCTTTAACTGCCCTGGCTCGATGCTATGGAATTCTGGGAGCTGTAGTTTCCTGAGAAATTTAGCTTTCTCTGTCAGAGCGCTCTGGTGCCATTACAAGTTGTAGTTGCCAGAAATCCATAACTTTGAGGCATAGCAGTTGTGAACCAGTGCATGATTTTTCATCTATGAGAATTTGTAAGAATATTAGCTTGTATAAAAACTGTTAACAATGGTAAGTAAAAATCTTATCGGTCTTTAAGATTCAAACTCACAAATAATTAGAAAAAAATATGGCAGAAATATCTGTGGTTAAGAAAAAAATATAGTTTGAATTATAGATATGGCAATCCCAGGAAAGAGCAGAATTGATGAGACGGAAAAGGTTATGACATATCAAGACCTTCAAAGTGAGATTCAGTGCTCTAGAAAAAGAGAACAACCATGATTCTAGTGGTCATAGGTGTTCTGGGAACTATCTCAAAAAGACTGATAAAACATCTGGTGGCACAGTGGTTAAATGCCTGTAGTGCAGCCACTCACTCAAAACCATAAGGTTGCGAGTTCAAGACCAGGAAAAGGGCTCAAGCTCAACTCAGGCTTGCATCCTTCTGAGGTCGCTAAAATGAGTACCCAGACTGTTGGGGGCAAATTAGCTTACAGTTGTAAACCACTTAGACACTGCTTAGGTGGTATGAAGCGGTATATAAATGAAGCATGTTTAAAATCACCATATATAGGATTGCAACAGCACAGTTATACAAACTGACACTACTTGAAACATCCTGCATTATCTGATGATATCTCACTGCTTGCTTGATTCTTGGACAGAAGCCTAAACATTGATGATCCAAAACTCCAGTCAATAACTCAGAAAACAGAGTGACGGATTTCCATCTATCTAGGCAAATGACATTTCTTTGACATCTTCACCATCAACACATGATGCTGCCACAAACAGTATTTATGACCACAGTTAAAAGCCATTGTGTTGCAGCCATTGTGTAATGCATAGTTGCATCCAGAAGGTATTCTGTTGCCTGCATCTTTCAGCCTTTTTGTCTGAAAGATTTTCATGAACAAATACTACAGTTTCCAAATGACAAAGTTTTGTGACTTAAAATGTTTCATGGCACACCAACTGTAGCCTGAAGGAATTATCTGTGTTTTCAAATAAAGACGCTTTCCCACACCGCACTTGATATATCATCATGATAATTAATCATGCATATCTGTTCAGTTCTGTTTATTGATTTGTACAGATGCAAATATTCTTGCTTTATGAACAATATCAAGCAACACAAAGTGAAAGATGGATTGCATATATTCTGTGTAATTACAAATGACTAGTCTTGCAATATAGTAGGAGACCAGTAAAAAACAAAACACAGAGAACACTTACATATATTATTGTGGACAAAAATTTCAAGAGCTAACATGAGTGCAATCTGAGGCTACAATTTTGCCTCTTTACAGACTAGGAAGGATGGTTTAAGTCTCTCGTGAGTACCGTAATTTCCGGCATATAAGGCAACGGGGGTATAAGACAACCCCCAAGTCGCCTGCTGGCAGCATCCCTGGCCTCCCCTGAGGGGGTCTCACGCCAGCTGAAGGGGGCCTCTGGAGGCCTGAGAGAGGATCCATGGCAGCTGGGCTCTCGCCGCCATTTTTCTTCTAAAAGGTGGTGGGGAAGCAGCTCCAGAGCTGGCCGGGCCAAGGAAAAGAGCCAGCCCCTTACTCCTTGCCGCCACCGCCGCCACTGGGGATCCTCCGATCCTCCAAAGGCTTCAGAAGTCCTCTGCGGAAGCTGCCACCGCCACTGCTGCCACCCGGGATCCTCTGCTCCTCCAGCGGCTTCCATGGCGGACTTCTGAAGCCACTGGATGATTGGAAGATCCCTGGCAGCGGCGGTGGCAGTGCTGAGGAGTAAGGGGCCGGCTCTTTTCTTTGGCCAGGTCGGCTCTGGAGCCATTTCGCTGCCGCCTTTTGGAAGAAAAATGGCGGCAAGAGCCCAGCCACTGCAGATCCTCTCTCAGGCCTCCAGAGAGGCCCCCTCCAGCCGGTGTGAGTGCTGGCTGGCTGGGAGAGGACCCAGCAAGGACCCCAGAGACAGGGAGGTGGCTATGCCATTCGCCTGTCTCTGGGGTAAAAATCCGGCACATAAGGCAGACTTAAAGAGTCGCCTTATATGCCGGAAAATACGGTAATTTATAGTAAGGAATGATCAGAACAATTTATTTGCAGCGAATGTCCTATTTTGGATATGTTTAATCAGTAAACCATTCCATCTTATTTCCACATCAATGTACAATTACAAAAAGCACCTAAATTTATATTATTTGAAAACTTCCTTCCCCCAATATGAATTTGATGGGCCTTTTCACTAAAGATACATATTTTATATGCATTTTTGTAAGTTATTTTATTTTGAAAATTATAATGCAAAATTCAGAGGAACAACTAAACCCGTGGATAAGTACATTTTCAACCCTATATTTACTGGGGAATGTGAATCCAAGCAAATGGCTTTTAAAAGTGAGACAAAGTTTTAAGTCAGACTTGGGGGCTGGACAGCCGCAGCCCTGATCTGGCCTTTTGAGGGTGCAAAAAGGGTGCCATAACCACAGCGGTGTGGCTATATGGTGCTCCTTCAGTTGAATCATTTGGATGCAGCACTGGAGGAGCACCATGATGCCGCAAGCCGTGTGGAGCAGCGCGTGGCATCATGGCACCCTTAGGTGGAATCAGGGCATGTGTCATCTGGACATGATGCCCTGACTCCACCCACAGGCTGGCCATTCAGGCTGGTCTTTATAGGCTCTTACTCTCAAAGGTTCCACAAGATCTCTCTACATACAGAGTCTTAATATTGCATTATACTATCTTTGTATAACATGGCTCCCAAGACTTTCATGGTAATTAACCTGATTATGCTTATAATCTAATACACACACACACACACACATGTGGTGCAAGCAAGTAAAAGTTGAAATACAACATTGCTTACATAGTGGATTTTTTTTTCCTGTTGAGGAATGGGTTGCTCTCCCACTTTTCCTTATTATTATTATTATTATTATTTTATAATATAAAATGCTTTTGCTTATCTTCAGTGTCCCAAATTCTCTCAATTTTTTGCACTCTCAGATTCTTTTCATCTCATTTATGGCGGATGAGTTTCAAGAAGCAGGTATGAATTGATTTCCAGAAAAAGGGCCAGTACAGACCAGCACTAAAAGCTACCTTGCAGGCAGCATGGGGGTGTGGTGTACACATTGCACATGCCCAGAAGCCACCCACCTGCCCACATGTGAGCTGGCTTTGTGGTGCTCTGGCGGTGCTGTGTTTAGATGCCATACACTTCCCGAGCACCGCAAAGCTACCACAGCTTTTTGAGCCAGCTAATAGCATCATGTCACCCCTTCAGGACTGTCTGTTTCACCCCTAAATGCAAATCACAGTTTGTTGGTTTAGTGAAGGAACAAATTATGGTTAATCTAAAATGAGGATTGCTTTTCTCGTATGTTGAAAAAGATCACATCCTAGCCCAAATTCCTTCACTCCTAATTCATGTGATTCTCAAGTATGAGTGAATTACTACTGGGCCAAATCAACATTTTAGGGGGTTAAAAAATTGCCATGATGAAACATTCCTTCCCACACTCTCAGGTCCTCTGGGAAGAATCTCTTGCAGTCTAAGAAAACCAGACTGGTAACAACTTCCCAGAGGACATTTTCTGTTACCGTTCCAAAAATCTGGAATGAACTGCCGGAGGAGATCTGCCTTATAACATCTTTGGAGGCCTTTAAGAAGGCAATAAAAACAGATCTCTTCTGTCAGGCATTCCCAAATTGACCTCCTCGGAATGTTCACTCTCCAGTTGGGAATTGTTGTTTTTAATTGTATTTTAAGGTGGGAGGGAGATAGGGAATTGGATTTTATATGTTTTACTATGATTTTACTTGTGGGTTGTTGTGTTTTATTTTTATTGTTCTTATGTTTGTTGTTACCCGCCTCGATCTAATACAAGGAGAGGTGGGATACAAATAATAATAATAATAATAATAATAATAATAATAATAATTGCAAGTTCAGGGATGTTCTTTAGCAAAACACACACACACATAAAACCCACCCAATTTCTGTTGTTGGTTGCAATTCTGCCATCCTTGGAAATGACTATGGGTAAAGATTTTTTATAAATGGGAAAAGACTTCTACAAATCGATTTAAGGTTTTAGGACACAAAATGCAATTAGGCAGAATTGGAAATGGAATTATGAAGAACTGGATCTGTTTCAACTAGCAGGCTTTTTATATGACAGCCACATTTAAATATTTGAAACTTTGTCATTGAAGATGGAGCAAGCTTGTTTTCTGCAGCCCCAGAGACTACAACATGGAGCAATGAATTCAAACTACATGAAAAGAGATTATACTTAAACATTACAAAGACAATAAGACGTTTTAGACACTGGAATATTCTGCTTTGTGATATGGCAGAGTTTCCTTCTTTTGAGGTTTTTGAACATAGCCTGGATGGCCTCTAATTTTGCCTCCTGACCTATTTTCTTTCTACTTGGCATTCTGTTCAAGTTTGTTTGAAAAAGAAAAAAAATACCACTAATTCAAATTCAAGCTGAATCTCTCTAGCAGTGAGTCTGGATTTTCATATCTTTATTTTCCCACTGAACCTGGAAAATAAAAAATGCTCAAGGGAAGATTGCCCCATGATAATGTTAGTCTGCTCTGAAATTGGTTTAATGGCACAGTGTTATAACCCTGGATGTTAAGCAGGCATCTTCAGTGTTTTATTTCTACTTAAAGCACTATAAAGATCCAAGTTTTCATTGTATTACAGATTTCCAGGACCATGTTGAATAATGCTCTGGATTGTGCAGCACTACTGTTTTTGTTATGCACAAAGGTTTTTGTTTGTTTTGAATTAATAGAGCTCTGGGTGGATTATACACTCCCCTCCTTATCAGCTGCTACATCCCAAATGGCCAGTCCAAACTGGCCTATCAGTGAGGGCTGCCCACTTGTATGGCTAATCAATAAATTTTGTTAGGTGTATATTTTACTGCTAGTTTTTTCAAACAGTACTTTGCACATGATTTGAAAACACTGTGCCTGCTGCTACATGGAAATTTGTGGTGCACTAGATTTGGTAGTTTCCAAAGTTCATTAAGGTAGTGGTTGGTGTGTGTGTGTGTGTGTGTGTGTATAATATCCATTTAAAAAAAAAGACATGAAAAGACCTGAGTAGCAGTTTAAAAAAGGGACATGAATAGACTTGAGTGCAATTTAAGCCTGAACCCTCATTAGAGGCCAGAATGACTAAATGGAGGATCTCTAGACATGCTGTCTTGTGCCTACAGGCAGCAATTGCCAGGAGAGGATGTCTAAAGGAGGAAGAATGGGTTGGACTGGATGGCCCATGTGGTCTCCTCCAACTCTATGATTCTATAGGTCAGAAGCAGACAGTCAAGAGAATTTACCATGGTTGAAGGAAGTGTCAAGATTTCAGCCACTGCACAATTTTTCACAAGAAGCCAATAGTCATGATAACTGGGTCAAAGAATGAAAGATAAAGAGACATACACCATAGTCTAGAGCTCAAGAATTCAATGAGCAGGAAGTCCACAAAAGCCAGGAAAAATGAACAGTTGCATACAACAACAACAACAACTGCTTTGAAATGTCAGATGTTGGGTTGCTTATTATTTATTATTTCAGAAATATTGGCTTCTTTGCCACTGTTTCTTTTGCTGAGGACATTTCAGAAATGGTGGGCATGTCTCTTCAGTGTTTCTCAGCTCCAGCTGAAATGGTGAGGGGGAATTTCATAGGGTTTGCTTAGGCACGGAATCCTCAGAGATGGCTTTCCAGTTGCTTCTTCTGAAATATAGCTGACAGCTGCTGGTCTTTGTTGGCAGCCTTCCCTAAAAGTACTAACCAGAACTGACCCTGCTTACTTTCCAAGATCAGATAGGAACTTGTACCTTCAGTATACTTAGGCCCAATTAAACAATTACAGTGTCATGATAAAGTTCTATAAAATCTCTCTCTCTCTCTCTCTCTCTCTCTCTCTGTGTGTGTGTGTGTGTTGTTTGCCTTCAAGTTGTTTCCATCTTAAATTGACTCTAAGATAAACCTATCACAGGGTTTTCTTGGCAAATTTCTTGAGAGGGGGTTTGTCATTGCCATCCTCTGAGGATGAAAGAGTATGACTTGCCCAAGGTCACTCAGTTTCCATGGCCAAGCAAGGACTTGGACTCTGGTCGTCCAGTGTCCTAGTCCAACATTCAAACCACTACACCATGCTGGCTCTCTATAAACTATAAAATTCTCCAACTGAATTACATGTCAGCAGCTAAGAGGGGTCATTCAAAACAAGAACTTTCCCAGATGTAATACTTTCAGATTTCAGTAGCAAGGCAATATGTTATTTCAGCATGTTTTGAACTTTTAGAAAGTACCAACGGTAATTTTCTTTTTTAATCATGGTATTTTGATCAGAAAATAGCTGGAAGGGAAAGGGGATACACATTAAGCCCTTATCACTGCTAGCACAATGTTCAAGGATTTGGCTCAGTCTGCATTTTGAACAGAGCTAACATGATCCACAACTCCAGGACAAATTAATGGATCAGAATTCAGTTAGCATTCAGAGATGGCACTACTGTACTACTCTGAATTTTATAATGCATTCATCAGCAAAAACAGTACCAAAACATTTACGTAAATGCATGTTTTAGGATAAAAGGTTTGATGTTGTGATTTTGTGAGAGAATAATTTAAAAGGCTTTTTAAGTATATAGGTTTTTTTTAAAGAATTACAGAAAACCAATTACAGAAAACACATGGGAATTAATATGGAAGTGAGATGGAATATGCTTATGAACATGTGCCAGCAATAGATTGAACTATCAATTACTAACCAACAGCAGTATAAAGCATACTCACAGCTTTTCTCAATCTTGATAACATTAATCAACCACTGTGAGATTTTTTCCCCCTACTATTTGGTACTTTATGAAAAAATATTGGAAAAAATCTGGAGGGTTTTTTTTTAATGCAAAACCTCCAAGTTTGTGCACAAAAATAATTGTGATTTCCACAAACTGCACTTTGCCCCCAAATGCTGGTTTTGCAGAAGATTTTTTATAACCAACACCAAGGTTTTTCCATGAACACATTCTTCCTAAAAGTCAAAAAGTGTGATAGACAATATTTTCTTATGATGATAATATTATTGAATAACAATCTAACATAACATCTCAACATTGTTTTCTAAATCTCTTATATGGGAGGGGGAAGCAACAGAAGTATGTATTGCCCTATGTGGAAGCAAAATATCCAACAATTTGCAACCCTGCTAGCCTAGAAAACTACAGAAGTCTACAAAACTAATACCTCTCCATTACCAGATGCATATATTCATTAACTGGCATAATCATGTTCCTGCCCTGTGTCATGTGCTGGAGTCTAATAGTGGGGTAGTTTGTACTCTCCCAGAAAGAGATAATGGAGAAGGAAATATCAAGAATGGAATTGAAGGGGGCTTATGAATCCATCTGCCCCAGCTTAAGCTTCTCTGCTTGTTGCACAGAACACAAAATCGTACCCAAAGGCTGGTTACATCAGAACTGGGTAGGTATTATTAGCCTACATCGGCTGATTGACTTTCTGTTCCTTTCCTTTCTTCCTCTCTTTTCTTTCTTTCTTTTCTTTTTTTTTCTTTCTTTGAAAAAAGATGTTATGGTGCAGATTTCGCCTACCTCACACTGATTATAGCATTAGGGAGATCGATAGTGATGGTGCCTGTTAATATTTAGCTTGGTCACACTGGCCGGATAAAATGGGCAGAAAAACCTAAATGATGAGTATCCATTGGGCAACTTTTGGTTAAAAGAGAATTGCCTGATTTGCTGGTTGGGTAGGCTTGGGTACAGAGAGAAGAACAATTGGTACTGGGCCAGGATGCATTCCCTATACAGTCACAGAGCTTGGGGGCTAGCCTAGGAAGGTCTCTGTGGTCAGCAATATCTAGCTCGTCAATGAATTACAGGAAAGCATCTGAATCTGAGTACTAATCTTGTTCATTGAGGAAAAGGTCAGTGAAAGCCTCAATTGAATTCTGCATTAGGGAGGAACCATTGCATGTTTGGGTTTAAATAAACGTTACACCAGTTTACCATATTACTCGTATCTCAGATCTTTCTTTCTGAGTGGGTGCACAATTGGGAATAAGGTTACCTTGACCATTCAAACTTCCATCATAATATATTATCCATCTCTATGTCTTGTACTTCATTTCATTTTTTATTATTATTATTTTGAGTACCATAAGAAGAAGGGAAAAATCAAATATTGGTCCTTTATTTTACTTTGAGATGTTTGAGCAAGGAAACTCCTGAATTTTCTCCGACATTTCCTTCCATAATTGCTTCCAACTATCTGGTTGATGCTCTGGCATTGGCTGATGGAAGTGGTCTCTTTCTTTCTCTCTTTCTCTCATTATTCCATCATTTTTGGGGTACAAGAA
>JACSCI010000279.1:5310-33226 GCA_016801065.1 Sceloporus tristichus | reverse complement strand
GAGTCCACACAGGAGCAAAGCCATACGAATGCCAGCATTGTGGGAAATGTTTTTCTTGGAAGTCACACCTAGTGACACATCAGAGAATCCACACAGGAGAGAAGCCATACAATTGCCAGCATTGTGGGAAATGTTTTTCTCGGAAGTCAATCCTAGAGATGCATCGGAGATCTCACATAGGAGAGAAGCCATACAAATGCCAGCATTGTGGGAAATGTTTTTCAGTGAAGTCACACCTAGTGACACATCAGAAAGTCCACACAGGAGAGAAGCCACACAAATGCCAGCATTGTGGGAAATGTGTTTCTCAGAAGTCACACCTAGTCAGACATCAGAGAGGCAATACAGGAGAGAAGCCACACAAATCCGAGCAGTGAACTAACATTATTTTTTATCAATAAGGAATACAAAAAATATATTTTCAATTCAGAGGTGCTAAGAAAAGGCCCTTGTGATTTTGTTTGTAAGGTTTGTCCATATGTCTGTTTGTGTTTTAAAGTTGTATTTTGTTAAGTTTAGGTTTTATTTGCTACTAGTATAGATAGTTGCTTTGGGATGTAAATTTGGCTGGGGATTGTGGGTCATGGTATAGGTTTGCTAGATGGGGGGCTGGGATTTGTTGCAGTGTCTAGAATAGTTATAGCAATGATAGCTTTTGCAATGTTTGGGATGTTGGCTGAAGAAAGTTGGAGGCCGGTATTAACAGAAAGGGGTCTAGTTTCTGGGGATAACAAAGGGGGGGCTTGTTAACTGTCGGGCAGAGACTGTGGGAATTGGAGGTGGGGGCTTGGTTTGGAAGAGGGTGGAGTTTTAGGTTTTGAAGTTTTAATGTATTTGCTTGGAATGGGCAGTTCTGGCTCAAACACTGAATTCCTAAGTGTTCTCAATAAAGTTCTTTGCTATTTCAACACACTGGACTCTTTGATGCACAGAAGTTCTGAATTTGCCCAAAATGGACACTTTCTTCTCTCTTCAGTCCTCAGCTCCATTCCCAGCCATAAGAACAGCAGCGGCAAACACACACACACACACACAAACATACAGGATACACAGAGAGAGCTTGATTTCCAAAGCAGAGCCTTCCTTTCCTGCCTTTTCCTCTGCACCTTGAGCTCTATTGTGGTCTCTTCAAAGGAGGGAAGGAGGGAAGGAAGAGGAGGCTGCTGAACCCCCAACGCATACCTTCTTTTCCTGCAAAGGCCTTAGCTGAATAAGCAGCAGCAGTACCTAGGCCCTGGCAATCCCTGCACATGCTGAGGAGGGCCATCGAGGAGATGTTGCGATCGCCCAAGACCAAAAGCCTAGGTGACTCCAGCAGCAGCTCAGTGACCAGTTGTGTCAGTTTGGCTAGGGAGTCTGTTAAGGAACAGGACGGACCTTAAAGCGACAGTATCCCCAGACTTTCCCTAGTCTTTAAGCTTAGGTAAATACATTAGATGTGGTCCATCATACGGATAGGTATCCTGCTCAAGCAAAGCTTGTCTTTATGACCAAAGGCACTCCCCTTACCTGCTCTCGGTAAGGCCCGATCCCAGGTGGCTGAGCTATCATCACCCAGCTCAGGTCACCGTGAAACAAGCCAAGTCAGCCTCTTGGTCCAGTAGGAGATCATAGACTATGTGTGTTTTATTTTGGACTGACCTGGCATTACACAAGAGCAGGGAAAGGTTGTGTGGTTGGTTTGGTATGCTCTCCAGCCCTTTTGGGATAGCAGGGTGAATGGAAGGGGAGAGAGATATCTGTCAGGGTCTTAATTGCAGCCCCTCTTGCAACACAAAAGGCAGTACTAAAGTGAGTTTTTTGTTAGGAATGAAAGAAAGTATCAACATATCCCTTTTATAACCATATGAATCCACCGCACTCCATTCACCAATAAAGCTAATTAATTGGGTAGCCCTTTCCCGCACCAGGGATGTAGCCAAGGGGGGGGGGAACTGGGGGTCCGGACCCCCCCTTCCATTAGAAAAATGAATGTTGTGTGCTGCTGCGCTGCCGTACTCAAGCCCCATTATAATGGTGGCACTTAGTCTGGACCCCCTTTCCTAAAATCCTAGCTACGTCCCTGCCCACACAGCGTTCTCCCACCCTTTTCTGTGCAGTGTCCTCCCATCTGCAATTCTGGCAGCTTTTCTAAAAGCAATGAAGCACTCATGTGCCTTTTCTCAACCACTGCACCTGTGGCCTTGGACCACAGAACTCAGCCACACAACGGTTTTCATTAACATTATGGCTTAACTATATAGATAGCTATCTATAATATAAAACCCTATCAGTTTCCACATAATATGACACCATATGAAAATATAATAAGCACAAACCTTATACTTTGAATTATTGCATTCTGGGAGTCACTGCTGGGAGGAGTCTCAACTTTAAATTCAACAGAAGGCTGTCAGAGGCGTGCGCCGTTAGTTCTGATCTCAGCCTGAGTTTCCTTGCCTGAAGAATTGAGACAGTAATATTGTGACTTCAGGGTGGTGCTCTTTACCTGAAGGATTGAGACGGGAGAATTGTCACTTCAGACTGGTGCTGTACACCTGAAGGATTGGGACTGGCCCATTGCGTGTCAGAAACAGTGTATAAGAGTTCTGTCATAAAGGGTAAAAATATTAGGGTTTGGTTATTAAAGTAGGAGTTATAGTTGTAGTTCATAGTAGGTAGTGTAGAGTGATGGGTTATAGAAAGCACATCATGGAAAATGATAGAAGGACAGATGGAGTGGTTTTTAGATGAAGGAGAGAGGGATGGGGTTGCAGCTGTAGATGGTTATCAGGGAGGAGTGAAGCTGGCTTGGGAACACTGCTCTTCAAGGTGAGGCTGTCTGGGAAAAGGGAAGGGGGAGTATACACAACCTTGGTATCTATGCAACCTCTGCTTGTGTTGCTTTAGCTTAGGAATTGGGGGCTGGCTTAGGGAGAGGTTGAGCAAGTTCCTTTGGACTTCAGACTTTGCAAAAAGGTGTTAATGGATGTTTCTGCCTGGATTCATCAATAAAGCTTCTTTTGTTTCAAATGAGATTTATTTTTGAGCACAGGACTGACTCCAGATCTCACCGATTGCAAAGTATCACACTTTTAACTCCAATGGAGACCCAGGAACAAGAAGAGTCCTTGGAGAACCCAGTGGTTCTGGAGAGTCTGGTGGTGCCTTCTTCAGAGGAACTAGGAGCCAAGCCCAAGACTGGGAAACCTCCTGAAGCTCACACCTTCCAGGCCACCACTGGAGGATTTGGGTTTCCGGCCCCAGACTGGGGAAAGGAAGGCCGGCGGGGGGCAGAGTGACAACCTGGGACCTGGCAGTGGGGGAGTCGCTTGATAGCTGCCCCAACAAAGAAGAACCCCAGGTAGAAGTTTATTGAATGGAGGAAGACATAAAGGAATTAAAGGACCTTATGAAGTGGATGGTGCCCAAGTTAAAGATACGGAGGAGGAAGATGTGTGAGGCGAACCGAGGGCAGCTGATGCTCCTTACCTGAAGCATTGGGACTCTCCCATTGTGACTTCAGCCTGATACTCTTTGCCTGAAGCATTGAGACTATCCCATTGTGATCTCAGGCTGACCTCCATGGATGAGGAAGCTGGGCCAAGTCCATGACATACAATGGCCCAGTGAAACGATGTCCATGTTGTAGGAGCCAATGTCACCTAGTGTTTGGAGCATAGTGGAACTATGGAGATCAGGGTTTGAATCTCAGCTCCAACATAGAAACTCACTGGATGACTGGGTCACACTCTCTCAGCCTTAGAGGAAGGCAATGGGAAACATTAAATATAGACATTTAATATTGTGATTGCTATGGTTCTTATTGGGTTGTTGTTGTTATTGCTGTCTATCTATACATTATGATTTTATGTAGCTTATTTTAAGAAAAAAATAAAAAATAGACCCATTAAAATAAATCAGACACATAAGTCCTACCCAGCCCTCCTCCTATTGAACTCTTTGGGAGTGATGAAGGCTGGGGCCAACCCTAGGACTCCAATCCTAGCCCCATTTTCTGGAAATTAAGGGTATGTACAAGCTGCCCCTTTTAGCGCCAGATCAGGGCCAGGGCAAACATGCTGTTTTTTGCAACTCCTTTTTGCATTATGATAAGGCTACGCTGTGGCCCTGATGTAGCCTTTCTGTGGTTCAAAAAGGAGCCCCTTTCTGTGCCGGGGGGAAAGTGTCATATCCGCCAATGGTGTGGCTTTTCTGCACTCCTTTGGCACAACGTCATCTGGATGTAGCGCCAGATGAATGCCGTGACATCACCTGCGATGTGATGCAGTGGGCAGCGTCACACCGACATGCATGAAGAGTCAGGGAGTGCGCTGTGCAGACGCCATCTTCGCCCTCATGCCGGCTAATGATGCTAGTCTCTATGCCCCAAAAGGCCCAGTGAACTGTCTTAGTAATTCAGCATTCACTAGATTCTCTCTCTGAGGGTTTGGAGATGAGACTAATAATAATAGTAATAATAATAATAATAATAATAATAATAATAATAATAATAATAATATATCACTAATTTATATCCTGCTTTCCAATGGATTTATTTTGAATTTTAGGGAAGGTTCAGGTTTGATTTGCCCTTAGCACTGTTGAATTGTATTTTCAGTGGTCCGTGAAAGATTGCATAAATGTGTGCACATAAAAACAGTTTGTATTTTCTGCAGGTGTGGAAAGAACCAAGATGGCTTCCAAAGGAAGGGAGAGAAGAGAAAGGACCCTCAATTCCTCCTTTGTGGAAGAAACTGGAGGAAAGAAGACCTCTGGACAGGTTAGTGTCCAGATCTCCTTTTTTATGGTGGAGCCATTGGGAATTTGACTGACTAGGATGCAATGGGAGTGTTATTTACAATCCTCTGTCTTTCAGCGAAGGCTATTTTCTATTGCAGATTACAGTGGTACCTCGGGATACGAATTGATCGCGTTACGAAATTTCCGGGGTACGAAAAAGTTAGATTGGAAAAAACTGTTCCGGGTTACGAACTATTTTTCGGGTTACGAAATTCATTTCGGCGCGTTTCGGCGCGAAATTCAAATGCGAAGCGCGGCTAGCGGCTTTCCAGCGCTAACGGAAAGCCTTTTCGGGTTGCGAAATGTATTGGGTTACGAACGGAGCCGTGGAACGAATTAATTTCGTAACCCGAGGTAGCACTGTACCTTTTGAGATGTGGCAGTGTTCTTCACAGAGGAGGAATGGCCACCCTTGAGTCCAAAGCAGAGATTTCTGTACAAAGAAGTGATGATGGAAACCTATGAAAATGTGTCCTCTGTGGGTAAGGACCCATTGCCTTCCTATAGAATGGGGGCAAGTGCTCTAGAACGATACATTGCATGCAACACCGGTTCCAGTTTCATTTTTATAGCAACATCCTATGAAATCATGGAATTTGTAGTTTCTAATTTCTGGAACTGCCCACATTACACCGGGTCTTAAATCCCTCCACTGGCTGCCCATTAGTGTCCAGGCGAGATACAAGGCGTTGGTTGTAACCTTTATTTGTTTTATTTTTTAAATTATTTTTTATTAATTTTACATAGAAAAAAATACTACATAGCATATTATTACACAGTAAACCATACTGAACAATATTACATTGTCGCAATACTTCAATTTTAGACAGTATCTATTTACTGTTTCACATCAAACAAAAAACTTTTGTTCACATCAATAAAAAAAAACTTTTTAATAACTTCCTGTCTTTGCAAATCTTCTTTATACTACTAACATATTTCTATATACCTTCTTGCTAATCTTATATACAACCCTTAAAGAGGTGAAAAATAAAAAGAAGCCAAACAATTTGTGTTGCATAGTCTTTTATGTATTCTCCCAACATCTTTAACTATCTGTAGCCTTGTTAAAAAAAACCAAAAGAGCTTTATATTTCCCTGGTCATTGATATTTTGTTTTCCACTTCACACACAAATATTTCTTTAATAGTGACCTACATTTATTTATATTATCCATTCGACCAGTCTTTCCTCCAAACCCCATCTTTTTTGCAAAAATAACTTAATTTTTCCCATTCCAGTTGCATTTTCTCTTTTTTATCCTCGTCAAGTCTATATGAGATCAAATCTAACTGCTTGATGTTATTTAATTTTGACAACCACTCCTCAATTTGCAGCTCTTCGGAGTCTTTCCAATGTTTAGCTACGATTAATCTTGCTGACGTTATCATATATAAAATTATTTTCCAATATCTTCTTTCATCTTCTCTTTTCACAAAATAAGTCATATTTAGTAAATAAATCTCCGGTTTCTTTTTATAACTAATATTAAATGCCTGTTGGATTATATCATGTATATTGTTCCAGAAAGGTTTTATCTTTTCACATCCCCACCACATATGCACCACTGACCCCTTTTCCTTTTGACATCGCCAACATTTATCACTCTCTAATTTAAACATTCTTTTCAATCTTGCCGGGGCATAATACCATCTGTGACTGATCTTAATGAAGTTCTCCTTATAATCCAAACATTTTGTGAAACCATTTGTCCTTTTCCACGCCATTTCCCATGCCTCCAAAGGGATTTCTCTTCCAAAGTCCCTGGCCCAATCCACCATGTATTGCTTGATCGGTTCCATCTCTAAGTCTCTTTGCCTTAAAATATTATAATATTTAGTTATCTTTTTTCCCTCATTTTCCAAAAGAAGTTTATCTAATTCTGATAATTTTGTCTCGATTCCAATTACTTTCTTATCATTATCAAATCTCATTTTTATTTGGTAATAACTAAACCAATTTAGATTTTTCCCTTCTCCTGAAAGCACATCCCTAGTTTTAATACATATTTCCTTACCATCTTTAACATCAAGCAGGTCCTTATATGTTATCCATTCATCTTGCCTATCCCATCTGTTAGCGAAGGCTTCCTGAGTTGAAACCCATGCTGGCACATTTATATAAAACTTATTTTTGATTAGTTTCCATGTGTTCATCAGGGCCCTCCTTATCGGATTATTATAGAAGTCTTTATTAATGCTATCCTTACCATACCAAAGATATCCGTGCCAGCCATACGTAAGATCCGCACCCTCCCAATTTAATATATCTTTATCTTTTAGGCTAATCCACTCCTCCAACCAGCTCAGATTGCAGGCTTGTTTATATAGTTTAAGATCAGGGAGCGCACATCCTCCATTTTCTTTCCTTTCCTTCAAACAGTTCCATTTAATTCTAGCTTTGCCCCCCTTCCAAATGAAGTTCTTTAAATCTTTATTCCATTGATCTAACGTTTTATTATTAATATTAATTGGTAAATTTGAAAAAAGATATAGAATCTTAGGTAGGACTGACATTTTGATGGCGTTAATTCTTCCCAGTAACGATAGATTTAGATACTTCCATTTATTTAATTTTCCCTTGATGTTACTCCACATGTCATTGTAATTATTATCATATCGATTCATATTATTATCCGAAATATATATTCCCAAATATCTGACCTTTTTAGTCACTTCACATCCCGTTTTTTATGCAATATTTCTTTCTCAATATTAGTCATATTTTTAGTCATTATTTTAGACTTTTCTCTATTTATATTACTGCCAGATAACCTGCCAAACACATTTATTTCCTTCATCAAACTTTCCACATGCTGGAGGGGTTCCTCCCCTATAACCAACAAGTCGTCCGCAAACGCTTGTATTTTAAGTTCTCTTCCTTTTACTCTAATTCCCCTGATTTCTTTATTTCTCCTAATATTATTTAACAGATATTCCAGTATTATAATAAACAGGAGGGGGGAGAGGGGGCAGCCTTGCCTTGTTCCTCTCTTAATATCAAAATCTTCTGATTGTTCCCCATTTAATATTAATCTTGCTGTTTGTTTAGAATATATTTCCTCCACATTCCTCACAAAGTTATTTCCCATGTTCATAATTTTTAGTAAGCAAAACATAAAATCCCACCTAACAGAATCGAACGCTTTGGTTGTAACCTTTAAAGCCCTTCATGGCTTGGGTCCTGACTACTTGCAGGAGTGCCTTCTTCCACACAATCCTCTCGCACTGGAAAAAGTCTCCTGAAGCCCAAGAAGACTAGATTGGCTACAACAGGGGTAGGCAATCTGCGGCCCATGGGACAGATACGGCCCGGCAAGGCCTTGGGACCGGCCCCCGCCTGGTCCCGCTGCCGCTTGCCGCCAGAGCCTTTGGCTTCTCGCGTGAGGGCATGGGGCCTTTGGCCTATCAGGAGGAGGTGGGCAAGGGGGGCAAGCGGCAGGAAAGGGGGGGCAAGCAGTGGGCAAGGAGGGCAATTGTCTATAGAAGCCTCCGAAACATAAATTTATATTAACATTTTTTTTAAATCAGCAATTTTTGGGTGTCCTCCATTTAAAAAAAAAGCATCCTCCATTTGAAAATTTTGTCCTACATTTGTCCCAGTTTATTTATTTAATTAATTTTTAAAAAAATTATTGCATTATTTAATTTTTTGGCTTTGGCCCCCTAGTTTTCTGAGGGACAGCAATCTGGCTCCTGGCTCAAAAAGGTTGCCTACCCCTGGGATACAACAACCCAGAGGACCTTTTCTTCTGCCACTCCTAGGCTTTGGAATGACCTTCTGGAAGAGATCCATCACATCACCACCTTAGAAGCCTTTTAAAAGGCTGTTAAGATAGAGCTCTTGCAGCAGGCCTTTCCAGATTAGGGCTTTTCACTGTCACCGACAGTTATTGATACCGATACCCCGGCTACCCTGCATAGATAGACGTTCTCCCCTCAGCCTCTCCACCCAATCTAGTCTTCACATGCAGTTTAAAGAATAAAGGAGGTAGGAAGGAGCAAGATGTAGATGGTAATAATAAGAACAAAAATAAGAAGAAGTATGATGTATGTTTGAATTGTAATTTTATTGATTGTATGGTTGTTTATTCTGAAAACTAAAAGAATTTGAACATTATTTACAGTTTGACCTCAGTATCTGTTGAGGTTTGGTTTCAGGACCCCATGAAGTTACCAAAATCCCTGGATGTTCAAGTCCAATTACAAACAATGGGTTTGTAGCATGATGCGCCTTACATAAAATGGCAAAATCAAGGTTGGCTTTTGGGGGATATATTGAAATGCAGAATCTGTGGATCCTGAGAGCTGACTGTGAAAGGTTAAAAAGCAATTGAAATCATCCTATAAAGCAGGAGTAGGCAACCTTTTTGAGCCGGGGGCCGGGTTGGTATCCCTCTGGCGACTGGGGGGCCGAAGCCGGGGGTGGAGCTTCAACCCTCCGGGGCAGGGCCTTGTGCCGGGGGTGGAACTTCCAACCTCCAGGATGGGGCCACGTGCCGGGGGCGGAGCTTCCACCCTCCGGGGGCCAGGCCTCCCCATCTTTGCTGGCCCCTGACAGGGCCCCAGGCCCCATCAGAGACCGGCAAAAAAGCTGGTGGGGGCCACCAGCGCTGGAGGTCCCCCTGGAGGGCCCCAGCGGCGGCACCGGGCCTCCCAGAGGCCCCCTGCTGCTGTCGGAGCCCTCCTGGAGGGCCCCAGCGATGGCAAAGGGCCCCCAGAGGCCCCCTGCTGTCTCTCGGAGCCCTCCTGGATGGCCCCAGGGACAGCAGCAGGCCCCCCAGAGGCCCCCTGCTGCCCTCGGAGCCCTCCTGGAGGGCCCCAGGGATGGCAACAGGCCCCCCAGAGGCCCCCTGCTACCCTCGGAGCCCTCCTGGAGGGCCCCAGGGATGGCAGCAGGGCCCCCAGAGGCCCCCTGCCGCCCTCTGAGCCCTCCTGGAGGGCCCCAGGGACAGCAATTGTATTGCTATTGTACATTATTTGAACTGTATGGTTGTGTTATTTATTACATTTCATCCCTCCTTTCTCACATGGTTGGGTCTCAAGGTGGCTTAGGATACAAAATAAAGATTGAACGAAAGCATTTCTTTAAAAAGAACACATGCTAGTAAAAAAAAAGGATACACTCGTCCCCCGGGATACGAACGCGCCGCGTTACGAATTTTTCGGGTTACGAAAAAAAAATTATTAATTAATTATTTCCGGGTTACGAAGGTTTCCCCGGCTTGCGAAAAAAGTTTTGGTGCTTTTCGGCGCTATTTCGCACCAAAACGCGGCTTTTCCCCATTAGCGCCTATGGGGATTCGGCTAACGAAAGACTTCCGGGTTACGAAAATGGCGCCGGAACGAATTAATTTCGTAACCCGGGGGACGAGTGTACTGCTATTCCTTCGGATGGAAGTTCGTTCTCCAAGATCTGCAAGGGATAATCTACAAATGTTAACTGGGAGGGTAAGAGGACATTGGAGGACAATGGCTTGGAGTTATATCACATAGACAGTAGTGAATGGAGACTTCCATGTTAGTGGGTTGGTGAATCTGCTCTGTCTTTTAGTCTGAGCTCTCTCTGGTGCTGACTCTGTTTTGGAAATGGGCTCCAGCCCCATGGATGAAAACCTGGAGGAAATTCAATGCCCCAATAATATGGAAGTCACAGTCTGTCAAAGTTTACATGAACTGTGTGAAATGTGGTTTTTGTTTTGCCGTTTTGTCATGAATTTCCCATCTCCACCAAATGACCCCAAGATCAAGCAAAAAGAGAGAAGGAGAAAATTGTGTCTCCTTCCACTTTCTCAACCCCATTTAGAAATGTATGAACCTCTTCCTTGGCCATGTTTAGACACAGTTTGGCTCCTTAAAAAACACAAGGCTTGTAATCTTTCACAGAAGACATATTATTTGGGAGGCAGTTCAAGAAAAATCCTACCAGGAAGGTGCCCTCAATTTCTAGGCATTTAGGCTGGTGGGCTTTTTCATCCACAGTTTTATGGTGGTATGGCCTATGACAAACCTCATTTGAACACACACAAATGAAGAACTGCCTTCAACTTGACCACTAGCGAACCTGTTAAACGTTCACATGATGAAGAGAGTTCTGCCTGATGGATTCTATGATGCTGCTTCTGAGTTTCACTTAATTTGCTCAGGTAAAATTGTATTTATTTGTTAGACTGTTCTTATAAAGTTCCCCAGACAAAAGGAGAAAGGTCCCTCCACAAAATTTTCTGGCCTTAAGATGAATGACAAAGGCATCATGCAAAATGAAGAAGAGACCGCGATCATGAACTAGACAATTCTTTCTGACCCAGAGGAAGGGAGCCAAGTGAGTCTGGGACACTTTTATGCAATAGGTTCTTGGCCTTAGGAGAAAAGACGCAATATGGAAAAGGGGCACCACCTCATCTTTCTACTCTTTGTTCAAATGGACAGGTTTTCTCTGACCTACGGAGTCAAAGCAGCCCATTTGGATGTTGAATGCGGATTGGAGGATGACTCACATTTGCCGCTGGGATCTTACTGGCATGGCTACAGGAACATGGATCTCATAGAATCAGAGGATGACCTGGAACTAACTGAAAAGGTACAGAAGAAGCCTCATGCACTTTCCATGTGTTTTAGAGTTGGGCAGCATGTTCGCATCTGGCTGTCTTGCAAGGAGAGTCACAGAGGTCAGGGCAGGGGAACAGTAAATCCACCGCAAACTTTTTACTGAACTCTCTTCCCCCCAATAAACTCAATGCCTTGGACAGTCATGATTAAAACCAAAATGGATTCACTGTCCCACTAGAATGGAAGCCACTAAGGAGGCTGGATACAATGGGACACAGACCTTTGTCTTTAGTGAGAGCCATGCAATGAATTTTACAAGGCAAGTCAGGTCAGATCTAGGATTCCAAGTAGACAACAAATTGAACATGAGTCGACAGTGTGATACGGCAGCTAAAAAGGCCTTGCTTATTTATCAAATCATTCCTGATGCTGCTGTTTATTCAACTGTCGGCTTTTGAGGGAAGGGAATGAGTTCGCCAGGGGTTCAGCAGCCCCTCCTTCCTGCCTTCCTTCCTTCCTTTTTTTCTTCCTTACTTCGAAGAGATTTTGAAGAGGCCGCAATGGAGCCCAGAAAAGGCAGGAAAGAAAGGTTCTGCTTTGGAAATAGTCTCTCTGTGTATACTGTAGGTATATAGATATATATAGATATATATAGATGTATGTGTGTTTGCCTCCTCTGTTCTTATGGTTCGGAATGGAGCTGACGATTGAGGACAGAAGAAAGGGTCAGTTTTGTGCAAATTCACAAGTCCAGTGTGTTGAAATAGCAAAGAACTTTATTGAAAACACATAGTCAGAAATTCACTTTTTAAGCCAGAAGTGCCCTCCCCAAGCCAAAGAATATATTGAAAACCCTAAACCTAAAACTCAACCTTCTACCAAACCTAGCCCCCACCTACAATTCCCACCATCTCTTCTCCACTATTAACCAGCCCCACTTGCCATCCTTCTCACACGCACAATCTCTCCCTGCCCCAGACATTCGAAGAAGCTTGCTCCCTTTGTGTTACTACCGGTCCCCAACTTTTGTCGGCCAACATTCCACAAATTATGAATGCTATCATTGGTATTCTAGCTAGCTGCAACAAATCCCAGCCCCCCATCTAACTAACCTAAACCACGACCCACAATCCCCTGCCAATTTTATAACCCAAAGCAATTATCTTTACTAGTAGCAATTAAAAACTAAATTTAACAAAACATAACTTTAAAACATACACAGACATATGGACAGAAAAATCGTACATATAAAATCATAAGGGCCTTTTAGCACGGCTGGATTGAAGAAATATTTTTGTATTTCTTATTTACAGAAATAATGTTCGTTCACTGCTTGGATTTGTATGGCTTCTCTCCTGTGTAGCCTTTCTGGTGATTTAATAGGCCAGACCTCCAAGAAAAACCTTTCCCACAATGCTGGCATTTGTATGGCTTCTCTCCTGTGTGGACTCTCTGATGTGTCACTAGGTTTGACTTCCCAGAAAAACATTTCCCACAATGCTGGCATTTGTGTAGCTTCTCTCCGGTGTGGACTCTCTGATGTGTCACTAGGTTTGACTTCCCAGAAAAACATTTCCCACAATGCTGGCATTTGCATGGCTTCTCTCCTGTGTGGATTCTCTGGTGTCTCACTAGGTTCAACTTAAAAGAAAAATATTTCCCACAGTGCTGGCATTTGTATGGCTTTTCTGGTGTGTGGACTCTCCCATGACTGACAAGTTCTTCTGTAAAGAAGGATAATGACAGATAATACTGAATATCAGAGTTAACAGAGGAAAGTGTTAGCCCAAGATTTAGCCCTATGTTTACTCCTCCCTAATTGATATTAAAGTAAGTTGGAGTCACATTCCAATAATTCATTGGCAAAGGCAGAGCAAAGGAGCTGGGACCTGGACTCCAATTTTGGTGAGGGTCAAGTGCCAGGGAGCAGCCTTAAAACAGCCTTAAAACATCTATAAGACAGGCATGGACTACTGATGGGGTTTGGAGGAGATCTCAGGGGCAACCACACATTGTATTGCCTGTGGGGGGAATGAAATAATATTTTGCCCTTCAACATCCCACAGAATCCCTTTGGGGAAGTGGAGGCCATTTTGCCACTGTTGGGCCCTCTCTGAGCCATTGCAGGCCCAAGGAGGTCTTTCCCCCAGGAAGACTCTACAGAGCATTAAAAGGATAGAAGAGGGGTCAAAAAAGGTAGGAAACTTGCTCAGGGATGTGCTAAATACCATTTGGGTGAGAAAAGCATTAATCTCCATGCTTCCTTCCCACAAAATCCTAGAATTGGAAGTTTAGGATGGGGTATTTACAATCCTTAGAAACTGGAGAGCAATAGTGCCTCACTGAACTACAGATTCAAATATTCTACAGAATGTTGCTATCACAATTAAACTACGCTTGAAATGGATCTAGGACTCCTAGTAGACCGCAAGTTGAACATAGGCCAACAGTGTGATACGGCAGCTAAAAAGGCCAATGTGATTCTGGGCTGCATCAATACAAGAATAGTTTCTAGATCAAGGGAAGTAATAGTGCCAATCTATTCTGCTTTGGTCAGGCCTCACTTGGAATAATCCTGTGTCCAGTTCTAGGCCCCAAAATTCAAAAAGGATGTTGACAAATTGGAGCATGTCCAAAGGAGGGGAACCAAAGTGGTGAAGGGTCTGGAAACCATCAAGCTCTATGAGGAGCAGCTTAGAGAGCTGGTTATGTTTAGCCTGGAGAAAAGAAGATAAAGAGTGGATTTGATATCTATGTTTAAATAGTTGAAAGGGTGTCATGTTGTGCAAGGAGCAGCCTTCCTTTTTTTTAGCTACAGAGAAAAAGACACCACAATGGATGCAAGCCACAGGGAAAGAGGTTCCACCTAAACATTAGCAGGAACTTTGTGATAGTAAGAGCTCTTTGACAGTGGAATATACTCCCTTAGAGTTTGGTGGAGTCCTCTTCTTTGGAGGTCTTTAAAGAGAGGCTGGATGGCCATCTCAGGGGGGTGATTTGAATGTGTATTCCTGCATGGCAGAAGGGGGTTGAACTGGATGTCCCTTGTGGTCTATTCCAACTCAATGATTCTACAATTATAGTGGAACCATAGCGACATGATAATATAGTATGAAAGGGCCCTCAGTCGTTATAGAAAGAGCAATGGATTCAGGTTCCTTACCTACAGAAGCCACATTCTCATAATTGTCCATCATTACATAATTGTACAAAAGTTTCTGTTTCTTTGTCAACAGTTTCCATTCATCTTCGGAGAAATATACTGCCACATCTGCAAAGGTCACCTGAAATAGAAATTAGCCCTCAGAGTGACTAAGGAAAAGGGGAGGAAAGCACATGGTGCATCCAAATATTATTTCATCACTTCAGAATTCAGTCCTGGAAATAAACTTTAAATTCTGTTAGCAAGAAAACAGCTACTGCCTTTTTTCCATTTCATGATTATATATATATATATATATATATATATATATATATATATATATATATTTACAAAGCTTTCATTTTTACAACAAGATAAATAAAAACATATATCAACAAGCTATAAATCTGTTATATATTAGGCTTTTACCTGATAACTCTCCACAAGAAACTGTATAATTTTATCTTTTAATACAAAATCTTATTCCCTTATCTCTAGGTATGAATAAAAAGGTTTTGTTTCTTGTAGCTCTCCTTAGTGAGCAGCCACTAAATAAAGTCTTATAGCTTCCCAATCCTTTCCCTTTTAACCATATTTTTCTTGTTTATTAATGCTGTTAATCTGTGTAGATCAGGGGTAGGCAACCTGCGGGCCGCGGGCTGGATGCGGCCCAGCAAGGCCTTGGGACCAGCCCCAGCCCGGTCCTGCCGCCGATTGCTGCTGGAGCCTTTGGCCTCTTGCGTGAGGGTGTGGGGCCTTTGGCCTATCAGGAGGAGGCGGGCAAGGGGGGGCAAGTGGGGCAATTGTCTATAGAAGCCTCAGAAACATGCATTCATATTAACATTTTTTTAAAAAATCAGCAATTTTTTTGCATGTCCTCAATATATATTTTTTAAAAGTGTCCTCCATTTGAAAAATTTGTCCTACATTTGGCTGGCTTATTTATTTATTTATTTATTTTAAAATTATTTAATTATTTATTTTTTTGGCTTCGGCCCCCCAGTTGTCTGAGGGACAGCAACCTGGCCCCCAGCTCAAAAAGGTTGCCTACCCCTGGTCTAGATCTTTCAATTCCTGTTTTTCGTTTTGCCAAGTCTCTATTTGTGGGGTTATTATAGGTAATTTCCAGTTCTTTGCTATTCTCCTTCTTGCAGCCGATATTAAGTATAATAATATTTCCCAATTTTTCCTTTCTTCCTCTGGGTCTAGTAATGAAGTCTTGTTTAACAGATATATTTCTGGTCCAAACTCAAAATAAATTTTTAATATTAACTTTATTTCCAAATGAATCTTCACCCAAAATGACTTTATATATGTGCATTGCCACCACATATGCAAATATGTACCTATTCCTTTTTGGCATCTCCAACACTGGTTATCCTTTAATTTATAATTGTGTTTGATACCATCTATTTACAACTTTAAAATGATTTTCTTTTATTGTTTGTGCTACAGTAATTATTTTGTTTTTAATCTAGCTTTTCCCCATTTTTCCAAGTCTAAATTTTATCCCAACTCTTGTGCCCATTTTATCATTGAATCTTTAATTTCCACTTCTTCTAGGGATCTTTTCAGTAAGATGTTATATATTTTACATAATATATCTTTTTCATCTTCTTTCATTAATATTCGTTATACAGTGGTACCCCGGGATACGAAAGCACCGCGTTACGAAATTTCCGGGATACGAAAAAAATCCATAGGAAAAACCTGTTTCGGCTTACGTTTTTTTTTTCCGGCTTACGAAAAAAATTTTGGTGCTTTTCGGCGCTATTTCGCACGAAATCGCGGCTTCTAGCGCTAGCGGCTATGGCTTTTTCGGGTTGCGAAATCTTTCGGGTTACGAACGCGGCGGCGGAACGAATTAATTTCGTAACCCGGGGTACCACTGTATTCTTTCTCAAAACCAAATAAACTCTTATCCTTTGTAAATCTGGCTTGGTAGACCTATTGTGACAAGGTCTATCATGCACATGATGAATTGGGCACAAGGCCATGAAGGTTCATGTTGCCAATCTCTTCCATTTAGTTGGTTTCAAGGTGCTACAAGATTCCTTTGCATACTGTTGGGCATGCTTTGAATGTGAATTCCTGCATGGCAGGGGATTTGACTTGATGGCCCTTGTGGTCTCTTCCAACTTTACGATTCTTTGATTATATGATTCTTTCTTTAAGTTGAATATAATTCAACCAGTTCATATGGCCTATTTTAGTTATGATTTCTTCCTTTAACCTTTATATAACATTTCCTTCATTATCATGAGTTAATATGTCTCCGTGCCTTATCCATTTCTGATCTTTTCCCCATTGGCCTAAAAAAGCATCCTGTGGGGAAACCCAAAGTGTAAGTCCAATGTAAAACATTTGTTCACAATTAGCCAGTTTTCCTCAATAGATGTTCATTAAAGACTTTGTCACGGTTGTTCCCATCATACCAGACGTATGCAAAAAAGCTATTGCCTTTGAGATCCAGTTTGACTCAAATATTTTCAATATAATATACAATATAATAAATAAATATTATTTAGGGCATGGCTGGGATACTGAGGATGGATTCGGATACTGACTATCCCAACACATATAGTCTATTTAGCCACAAAATAATTATGGTGCATTTAGCCATTTCTTGCCAAATTTCAGAGGCAAATGTCATGTTTAAAAAACAGTTCTGGGGAGGACTCTGGACTTGAGGGCCACTGGGCCCACCCCCAATTTAGATCCAGAGATGGTCTTCCATATCCCCCATCATTGTACAGTCAGGAAAAGCAAGGCACATGTGGACAAGCAACACCAGAAGGTGGTGAGGATGGCCAAAGTTGTTTATGAGGAAGATCACACAAACTAGGAAGGGCACAGCAGTTTGCTTTTGGCTCAGCCTCGTAGCAAGGGAAGACACTTGCTACTTATGTCCTCTCCTCTCCCTCCTTTTTAGTTGATGGGGTGCAAACTCCTTGGAAGTCATTTTTCAGCAACTGAAATGAGTTGAGGAGAAGGGGGAAAGTGGGAGGAGGGGAGAGAAACAGGGACATTTTTGAAAGCCCCTGAAAAAGTGGGGTGACAGAGGATTAACCAGGAGTTTTACTGCCAAACTGGGACAATATGTTCTCCACTTGCTTTCATGAGCTGCCCCAGCAGTGACACAAATGAAACTAATAGTCAGGATGGCGACTCACCAAAGAGTTGTACTTCAACAGCCTCTTTCTCTTGGAGCCCAACTCCCTCTGCTTGGCCTCGGTTTGGGCGGTGGGGGGGGGGGGGGGGGGGTGTCCTGGTGGCCCTGCAGTTGGGTCTCTTTCAGCAAAATATGCCCCAAAGCTGTGTACAAGGAGGCCGAGATGCAGTTCCTGAGAAAAGAGACTAGGGTTAGGTTTGATTTGTCAAGAAACCCTGCATCACTCAAAGACACAGAGAACAGCATGCTGCTAGAGAGATACGTAGGTGACATATGCCTCCTTTGGGCCAATGCAGAGGTGGATATCTCTTTCCTCCCTCTGCACCAAACAAAGCCCCATGGCCCTAGCATGGATTCACTGCAGTTCCCCTACACAACAGATACTCCATGTTAAAACGCGTTTGACGTTGCTATGTTGTGCAGCACGTGAGGCAACACATTAATGTATGGCGCCAGATTCTCCACCTTGACTGTAGTCAATAGCTTGTGAGCTGAAGAAACACCTGTCACTTTCTCAATGAGCAAAGAGACACTGTAATCTTCTCTCAGATGAGGCTTTTATTCATATAAGAAGTTCCACTGTGTACAACACTATATACATCGACACCCTCCACCATCCACACCAGTAACAACCCACTCTGAGGCACACACTGTCTGACTCTTCCTCAGTGACAGTTGAGAATGACAGCTGGCAGTTGCATCAACATTCCAATGATGCACTGTTTAAATGCTGACACATCTAACTGCCACTAGAGCTGTCAATGACTTCCACAACACCTCCACCTAGTGGCCACATGCCTGTCATTTCCTGAGACCTGTTCACCATGGTCCTGACACTCCATGCCTTGTGAGAGTGGAGGGGGGTCAGGGGATGGGGAATTGGAGAGGACCCTGGCTATGTCCCTGTAGCTAGATGTGAAATGAGCGCATCATCTGCTGAAACCTCCTGACCTCCCCAGTGGCCCTCAGAGGAGAAGGCCTTCCTTTTGCTTCTGGCTAGAGAAACACAGCTGGAGGCTTCTCCAATGCCTCGCACCCAACACTCTCATCAGGCATGGAATGAACATGGAGCATGGCTTCCACAATTCCACTTTTCATTTTGTATTCCTTCTAATTCCACATCTATTTTAAACCTCTCCCTCATTTGATGATAAAGATACCAGTGACAATCTAGGCCAGATTCTTTAGGTTCTTCTTGTGTTTTGATCTCTAGTTTTCCTTGTGATTCTTTCAGTACATCCTTGTATCTTAACCATTTAGTTTTCTGGATACCTTTCCTCCCAAAAAGAGCCTCATGCGGCAAAAACCATAAAGGTATTTTTGGACATATTCTACACTTCTTTTTTCCTCAGATCTTCAATAGAGCTTTTCTTAGGAAATGATTTGTGCTTTCTTTATGAACTTTCTCTTTACAGTAAATTAGGTATCCATGCCACCCAAATCTTAAATGTTCACCCTCCAGACATAACAATTGTTCATTCTCTAACATAAACCATTCTCTAATCCAGACTAAACAACAAGCAGCATAATAAAGTTTTAAGTTTGGTAAACCCAGCCCTCCTCTACTTTTGTCATCACAAAGTATTTTCGGTTTTATCCTGGCTCTTTTTTTATTCCAAATACATTTTGAGATTTCCTTTTGCCATAGATTCAATGGTTTTTCATTCTGGATGATGGGTATCGCTTGGAACAGAAACAGTATTTCAGGAAGGAAACTCATTTGGATCAGTGACATTTTTCCTAATAGTGATAAGTGTAATTTCCCCCATTTTTCTAGGTCTTTTCTGATTTCCTTCCATGTGTCTCATAGTTATTGTGAAATGGATCTGAGTTTTTAATGTGTTAAATTTATTGCTTGATATTTAATTTTCTTTCCCACTTTAAATCCATTAATTTCTTCCTGCATTTGTTCTTCCTTTTCCCCATATTTTTTGTTATTAATGTTGTTTTGTCTCTGTTTACTTTTAGTCCTGAAACATATTCAAATTCCACTATTATATCCATCAATTGCCTTGTGCTCTTTTCTGGGTTCTCCAGGGAATACAAAATGTCGTCTGCAAAGACTCTCATTTTAAACTCAATGTATATTAATTTTTAATCCATTGATCTTATTTTCTAATCTTATCCCATTATTCAGTGCTTCAAGGAGCAGAATGAACAAAAGGGGTGATAGTGGGAAAGCTTGCCATTTACCTTTAGAAATCTTAAATTCCTCTGTTTCTTTTTAGTTAACAGTTTGGCTCTTTGATCTTTATGCATTGCCTTTATCCATCTTAAATAAGAAGCTCCTATTTCCATTTTTCAAATGTCACAAATAACATATCCCATCCTATGTCATCAAAGGCTTTTTCTAAATCACCAAAGAGAAGTACAAGGTTTTTTCCGTTGTGTCTTTCAAAATATTCAATTATATTTAAGATGTTTTGTATGTAATCACTGAGTTGTCTGTGAGGGAGAAATCCCGATTGGTCCTTTTGAATCCAGTCTTTAAGAACTTTTTTGAGGCCAAAATCATAGAAAAATAATTTATAATCCATATTTAATAAGGAAATTAGCCTATAGATCTTGACCTCAGTTGCATCTCTATCTTCTTTTAACAGCAAAATTAAATTTGCTTGTTTCCATGTTTCACTATACAGTAATGGTTTTCTTTGATGGCATTTATTGTTAAGTTGTCTTTTTGAGGCCTTCAAGGGAGTGAGAAAGACTGAGGGGAAGAGTGGAAGGAGGTCTTGGAGGGAGGGGGCCTTGGGAGATAGAGAGCCTTCCTGAGATATTCGGGGTTCATTTCCTAACAAAGGGGTCACTCGCCTCATAAAGGATTTGGGGCAAACTGGATCTGAAAGGCAGTACTGTACTAGCCTTTTCTCTTGCCAATGGGATTTGCAGTGTATTTCCTGGACTTGATCTCCCAGCATCCACATGGCTAGAAAGAGGAGGGGTCCTGCCCTGCAGTAAGGCCCCTCCAATCCCTCTGAACAGAGGACTACAACTCCCACATTTTCTTTCTTTCTTTCTTTCTTTCTTTCTTTCTTACCTTCCTTCCTTTCTCCCAAGCTGCCTTGTGTTAGTGGTGTTACTGCTCTTGTTGTAGTTGTGTGCCTCTGTTGTTTCTGACTTATGGTGACCCTAAGAGAAGTCCATTGCAGGCTTTTCTTGGCAAGATTTGTTCAGAAGTGTTTTTGCAAGTGCCTCCTTCTGAGGCTGAGAGAGTGTGACTTCTTGCCCAAGGGACCCAGCTGGTTTCATGGAGGAGTGGGGCACTGGACCCTGGCCTCCAGAGTTGTAACCCAACACTCAAACCACTGCACCACACTGCCTCCCATTCCCATGTACAACCTGTGAAATAATTGCAGACTTATTTCTGTTCTTCATGTGTGTCTTCAAGTCGAATCCAACTTATGGCAACCCTAAGGCAACCTTATCATGGGATTTCCTTGGCAGGTTTCTTCAGAGAGGGGATGCCATTGCCTTCCTCTGGGACTGAGAGAGTATGACTTGCCAAGGGTCACCTAAATCCAAAACACACTGCAGCAATAATCCAATCTGAGATTGCTTTAACTGCCCTGGCTCAGTGCTAGGGAATTCTGGGAAATGTAGTTTTGTGGGACATTGCACCTTCTCTGTCAAAGAGCTCTGGTGCCACAATAAACTCCAGTTCCCAGGATTCCCTAGCACTGGGCCAGGGCAGTTAAAGCTCTCTCAAACTGGACTATTGCTGCCGTGTCTTTTGGGCCTTACTTGGCTGCAAACTGTCCATAGCCTGCAATGCATCTCCTAATTCTGTTGGCAGTCCCTCCCTCCCAACACTTTCTCATTTCCCCCCAAAACCAGCGCAAAGCTGGCAGATGGAAAGAGGTTTTAAAGCAGCATTTAAATCTGCCATATTTCTTTTAAAAGACTAAATGTCCCAAATGCTATTATCAGTTTTGTAGCTATTATTACAGAAAGACATAGAGCGCAAACTCCTCAAGTACCTTTATTTTCTGGAGTGAGATGGGCTTTTCCAACTGACTCACTTGATGATCTCCGGTGGTCCAAGCAGACAAACTGCGGCCCTGTAATAATAATAATAATAGTTTTTATACCCCTCTCTTCAGCCAAAAGGCTATCAGAGTGGATTACAAATTGTTAATTAGACATTTAGACATTATGGCTCTTAGCACAGCAGACCCTTAATTTCCTTAAATCTCACTGCCATCATCCAGTGAATTATAAAAGGACTTCCCTTAACCTACACTGGGACCAGATAAGGAACCTTATTTCTCCTTCTTTACTGATCTTCCCAAGCATCAACCGATCCAAGACATGTGTAAAAGGAGCATCGAGTAGTAGATATTCTAAGGAGATATTCAATATAAATAACAAAATATAACTGAAATATAAGTCATGCAAGATATTAAGAATTTTGCAGGAACAATATTTGTAAGTATATAATATTCAATTCATACAAGCTTTTAAAGAAAGAAATAAACCTAAGTGTCCAATTCTGAGACTGACTTCCAAGATCCGCTCTTTAACTCTCTCTCTCGATCTCCAACCGACACAATTCCCCCAACTGTCTCTTGGTCTCTCAGGCCTTATATCTCCTTCTCACAGAAGCTTCCAGAAGAACCTTCATCTTGCTCTCTGATTGGTCAAGAGAGCCTTCCGTAGCAGTGATGTCATTCTGCATTTGCATAAACCTCCCTTTACTGCCTGAAGAAGACCTCCATTGACTGGAGCCCAGTCATTGCACTTTCCCAAGGCAAGGCTTGCACCTATTTCCCAATGTTGTTCTTGGGGTCTGCCTTCCAGTTGTTTCCAGGTCTTATGGTGACCTTATGGGAGTCTCTGAAGGGGTTTTCTTGGCAGGTTTCTTCAGAGTGGGTTTCCCATGGCCATCCTCTGAGGCTGAGAGAGTGTGACTTGCACAAGGCTTCAGTCCTTTTGGAAGCCTTTCTGCTTTATCTTCTAGAAGGCAGCTGAAGTGTTGCTTCTTGCAATGAATGATGAGAGGAACCTTCTGGCATCCAAAAGGCTAACATTCTCTGGAGTTATGTCTGATAATATGAATATATAAGATTGCAATACCTGTTTGTTTATTATAAGGTTTATAGTGCACCCCATATCAAAGAATCTCACAGCTATGTCTCTTAATAGCAGTTAACCAAATTAAACAGTATATAAAACAAAAACATGAAACAAGGTAACTGTTATATGGATTTGTCATTGGTTGACTGGCCGAACCCAAAGGATATTGAACAATGGCTCCTTTTCATCCTGGAGAGAAGTGACCAGTGGAGTGTCCAGTGGGGTTCTGTCCAGGGCCCAGTGCTATTCAACATCGTTATCAATGACTTGGATGACAGAATTGGGGGCATACTTATCAAATTTGCAGATGGCACCAAATTAGGAGGAGTAGCTAATACCCCAGAGGACAGGATCAAAATTCAAAATGACCTGAATAGACTAGAAAACTGGGCCTAAACAAACAAAATGAAATTCCACACGGAGAAATGAAACGTACTACATTAAGGGTGGAAAAATGAAATGCACAGATACAGGATGGGGAACACCTGGCTGAATGAAACTAATAAGTTTATCGCATGGGGCTTAAACCGCTCCCCAGCGCGTTCTAACGGGGGTGAGCGGGGGCGCGCACGGAACGCGATGGGCACCGGATGGGGCCCAAAACGCGACTTTATCGCACGGGGGGACGCCAACGCCTCACGTTCCCATCGCGTCCCAATTCGGTTCCAGAGGGCGCCATTTCTGGGAACTGTTTCAAATGGAGGATGTAAGGTCCCTAAAGTCAGAAGTGACCCCAAACAGGAATTCCCAACCTTAACAATACCTAAAGGTTTTCCTGATGCTCTAATATAGAGACTCCCTGAGATAGTCAGTATTTGCAAGCAAAGGAGGGCCAAGAGAGCCCTGGAGAGCCTTGCTTTGGGGTGGCTCTGGATCTCTGGTGCCAACAAACTACAAATCCCAGGATTCCACAGGATGGAGCCAGGAGAGTTAACACAGTTTCGAACTGGAATATTTCTGCAGTGCAGATACAGCCTGAGCTGGTTGTAAAAGGGTAGAAGCACCCAAGCCTGGCCTCCTTCTGACTCTGGAGCCTCAGGAGAGAAAGAGAGGCCTCTGTTCAACTGAGGCCTCAGAGAAGGTTCTAGAACATTATTCCCCAAAGTCACAAGCAACACACAAAATGGCTGCCAGAAGAACACAAAATGTGAGTCTGGGGCAGTGGGCGGGGTCTTCCAGCTGCTCTGCCCCCATTGGCCAGCTTCAAGAAGAGGAGGAGCTTCTGCTTCTCTATTTAGCTCTGTGCGCAGAAGAGAGAGTGAGGAGTAGACAGTGAGAAGGGGATAGAGAGAGAGACAGGAAGGAAGGAGAGAGGTGTGGAGTGACAGCAGAGAGACAAGGCCTGGAACCACTAGGCTTCCCTGCTGCCCTGAGGTCTGGCTGGGCCTGGCTTGGGTCTCCTGCTGGTGCTTTCCTTTGGCCACTGCCATTAAGGAGGGGAGGAAGGAAGCCCAGCAGTCCTTCTAGGCATGAGCCACTCTCTCTGAAGGTGGGAGACTGGGACTCCCCAAAGGGGATTTCAATGCTTTTAATGGTGGCTCTCATGCTGTAGCAAAGATGATGATGATGATGATGATGATATCAGGCCTGGGGGGGAGGATAGTGCTGCTGCCAGACCTTAATCATCATTAATGCCATCATCGCTGGGCATTCTTGTTCTGCACCACTGTAATGGCCATGGCTCAGTGCTATGGAACTCTGGGAATGTTCTTTTGGTTTGGCATTTTAGGTGTTGTTAAGATTTGGAAATCCTGGTTAAGGACCCTTCTGACTTTGGGGCCGTTTCAGCCTCCATTTTGGGTTCCCTGAAGGCCTCAAACTGCCAACTGCCAAACGCTGAGCCAGAGGCAGCCATTTTGTGTTCTGGCAGCCATTTTATTGTCTGCTTGTGACTGTTGGGAATATTGTTCCAGAACTTTCTCTGAGGCCTCAGTTGAACAGAGGTCTCTCTTTCTCTCCTGAGGCTCCAGAGAGAGAAGGAGGCCAGGCTCCTTGGGCCAAAAGGAAGGAAGTGTGTCTCTTTGTGTGTCTTTTGTGTCTCTTTTCAGAGAGAGTTTTGTTATTACACAGCTCTGCTCCTTCTGGGGAACCTGGGTTTTAAAAGGGGTCAGAAATGGGAAGGATAGTTTTAATACAAGCTTTATTCTTCTTCTTCACAAACATTGGGCTTTGGCTCCTAAGAGGAGGCTTGTCCCCCAGAAAAGGCCAAAAGTGGCTCCTTCGGGAGGTTTTAAAAGTCTCCCCAGTTTCCTTGTTATCTTGAGGGGGAGAGAGGCAGGCCAGCAACAACAGGCCTCGCCTGCAGAGACAAAGAGCCCTCCTTCCGACCACCATCTTGAGGGGGAGAGAGCAGATGAGCTGGACTTTCCCCCTTCCCTCCTGTCATTCCCTTCTTCTTTTGACCATCCATTAAGAACCCAAGCCCTTCCTCCATTCCATCTGCCTTGGTCCAGGCCTTGGAGGTAGAGAAGAACTACGGGACCTGATCCCCTTCTCCACCACCTCTCCCTTCTCCTTTTGTGTCGTGTCTTTTTAGATTGTAAGCCTGCAGGCAGGGAACCGTCTCACTAAAGAGTTGTATGTACAGCGCTGTGTAAATTTACAGCGCTTCATAAATAAAGGTTAATAATAATAATAGATTTTCAGGCAAGAAGGAAGGAGACGGACCAGAATAACTCATATTACCAAGAATGAAACAAACCAACATAGAATTAAACAAGAATAAGAAGAATAAGGATTAGAGACTAAAACAAACTACTTATTTTTTAAAGGAAAACCACTATTATCCATTATGAAGAGCTCTCTAATTGTCTGTAAAAGAACCATGAAAGATCATAACTCTGATCATTAGCATCTTCTCTTGTTTTTATTCTATAACCAGTTCTATCTATTTGCATTAATTCTTTATAGGAGATCCAGTTTGCGTCCTTTTGTGAATCTCTGGTCTCCTTTCGCAGGAACTTCAACTCAGCCCCCTTGGACACAGCTTTGGGGCACCTTTTGCTGGAAGTGACCCAAGTGCAAGACCACCAGGACCCCTGCCCACCTGATGGCCAAACGGAGGGAGTTGGGCTCCAACAGAAAGAGGCTATCGAGGTACAACAGCTCTTTGGTGAGTCACTATCCTATTAGCTTCATCTGTGTCACTTCTGGGCCAATTTATGAAAGGAAGCAAATAAAATACTGTCCAGATTGGCAGAGACAGTCCTGATTAATCCTCTGACACCCCGCTTTTTCAGGGGCTTTTAAAAATGTCCCAGTTGCTCTCTTCTCCTCCCAATTTTCCCCTTCTCAGCTCTCCTCAGTTCCTGAGTGCAACTGAGTTTGCAGCCCATCAACTCAAAAGTGGGGAGAGGAGAGGAAAGAAGGAGACAGGATATGGCCCTTCCCAGGAGGCTGAACCAGAAGGAAACTGCTGTGCCCTTCCTAGCTTTTGTGATCTTCCTCATAAACAACTTTGGCCATCTTCCCTGCCCTCTGGGTTGATTGTCCACATGTGTCCTGTTTTCCCCATCTATGAAATGTTGGGGAATATGGGAGAACATCTCTGGATCTAAATATTGGGTGGGTCCAGTGGCCCTCAAGCCCAGAGTGCTTCACAGAACTGTGATTAAAAATGACATTTGCCTCTCAAATGTGGCAAGAAATGTCTAAATGCACCATAATTCTTTGGTAGCTAAATGTACTGTATGTGTTGGGATAGTTAGTATCCTAATCAATCATCAATATCCCAGCCACGGCCTAAATTATATTGTTTATTATATTGTATATTATATTGAAAAGATTCAAGACAAACTGGATCTCAAAGGCAGTAGCTTTTTTCTTGCAAACAGAATTTAAAGTTTATATCCTGGACTGAATTCTAAAGAGATCAAATAATATTTGGATGCACCATGTACTTTCCTCCCCTTTTGCTTAGTCTCTATCTGGATGAGGGCTATTTTCTGTTTCAGGTGACCTTTGCGGATGTGGCGATATACTTCACCGAGGACGAATGGAAACTGTTGTCGAAGAAGCAGCGACTTATGTACAATCATATAATGATGGAGAATTATGAGAATGTGGCCTCTGTGGGTAAGGAACCGGAATCCACTAGCATTATAGAATCACAGAGTTGGAATAGACCACAAGGGCCATCAGGTTCAACCCACTTCTGCCATGCAGGAATACACATTCCAAGCACCATCCAGCCTCTGTTTAAAGACCTCCAAAGAAGTGGACTACACCAAACTCTAAGGGAGTATATTCCACTGTCGAAATAAAAAAAGATATATAAATAACACTTTATTTATATACCACCTTTCCTGTAGATCAAAGCGATTCACAACATAGTAAGCATGTGACTGACGCTGAAGAACAGCCAGTTGGGGCTGATATTTATACTGAAATTGTTGCTTGGGGGCAGAAGCAGAGCATTCAAAATTGCTTTAGGATGTTTTAATTGCTTTGGAATGTTTCCTGGGTGGGGAAAGAACAGGATTGTCACACCGGCTCTTAGTTCCTTCTTAGCTCTGAATTCTGATCCCATTCACAAGCCAATGTATAGCACAGTCTGAAGGCGACACTCCCAGAACTCAACAATAACATAGCAGAATACAGAAGCAAATCTCCAGATATAGGCATTGGCAATGCACTAAACACTTTCGACACTTAAAAATAATTCACAGTCCTTGGTGGTTCTTTATCCTGAGTTGCAATATAAAACAAATATTTACTATCTCTCCTCTCTAGCTTCCATCCACTTCACAATCTCTTGTACACACAACTTCAACCCACATCAGTCCACATGTGAGCTGTATCCTGTATTGGTTGTGAGTCATCTCCTGGTGCCACACAGCATGAAGCATCCTCTGCAGTTAGCTTGCATCATGCCATGTGCTCTGACTCAACACTCTATGGCAGTCTCACAGGAAATGATGCCACTTTCCCATTAAAATAGTTTTACATATATTTAATGGAATACATTTCAACGGTCTGACTATCTGCTTCTACTGATTTCCTCATGGCAGTTCCCCTTCAATCTCTTCTTTGGTAGCGCCTATGAGTAAGGATACAATCATTATATGGATTTGGGGGCATCCAGAACACGGTCATGCTCAGATCACTCATACCAATTTTATTAATTTGATCTCAAATAGGGAAGGCTGAACGTGGGGCTAAATCTTGGGGTAACACTTTCCTCTCTTAACACTGAGATTC